>SJXQ01004285.1:261396-382132 GCA_006408695.1 Aepyceros melampus | reverse complement strand
ATTTGCCTGTTACCCCAGGTGTTTCTTGACTTCCTACTTTTGCATTCCAGTCCCCTATAATGAAAAGGACATCTTTTTTTGGGTGTTAGTTCTAAAAAGTCTTGTAGGTCTTCATAGAACTGTTCAACTTCAGCTTCTTCAGTGTTACTGGTTGGGGCATAGACTTGGATTACTGTGATATTGAATGATTTGCCTTGGAAACAAACAGAGATCATTTTTGAGACTGCATCCAAGTATTGCATTTCAGATTCTTTTGTTGACCATGATGGCTACTCCATTTCTTCTAAGGGATTCCTGCCCACAGTAGTAGATATAATGGTCATCTGAGTTAAATTCACCCATTCCAGTCCATTTTAGTTTGCTAATTCCTAGAATGTCGACATTCACTCTTGCCATCTCCTGGTTGACCATTTCCAATTTGCCTTGATTCATGGACCTAACATTCCAGGTTCCTATGCAATATTGCTCTTTACACCATTGGACCTTGCTTCTATCACCAGTCACATCCACAACTGGGTATTATTTTTGCTTTGGCTCCATCCCATCATTCTTTCTGGAGTTATTTCTCCACTGATCTCCAGTAGCATATTGGGCACCTACCAACCTGGGGAGTTCTTCTTTCAATACCCTATCATTTGCCTTTTCATACTGTTCATGGGATTCTCAAGGCAAGAATACTGAAGTGGTTTGCCATTCCCTTCTCCAGTGGACCACATTCTGTCAGACCTCTCCACCATGACCTGCCCATCTTGGGTGGCCCCATATAGCATGGGTTAGTTTCATTGAGTTAGACAAGGCTGTGATCCATGTGATTAGATTGACTAGTTTTCTGTTGTTATGGTTTGTGTGTCTGCCCTCTAATGCCTCTCGCAACACCTACTGTCTTATTTTGGTTTCTCTTAACCTTGGACGTGGGGTATCTCTTCATGGCTGCTCCAGCAAAGTGCCGCTGCTGCTCCTTACCTTGGATGTAGGGTATCTCCTCACAGCCGCCCCTCCTGACCTGGAACATGGAGTAGCTCCTCTCGGCTCTCCTGTGCCTGCGCAGCCACCACTCCTTGGACGTGGGGTTGCTCCTCTCAGCCACCGCCCCTGACCTCAGGCATGGGGGGTAGCTCCTCCCAGTCCCTGCCCCTGACCTCGGGCATGGGGTAACTCCTTCTGGCCTCTGCCCCTGACCTCGGGGGTGGGGTAGCTCCCTTGTCCGCTGCCCCTGACCTCGGCTGAGGGGTAGCTCCTCTCGGCCACATGGTTACAAATGTTTAAAAATTATGTTTTGTGAGTTTTTACCAGGGTATGTGGCAAGGCAGTTGATTTTTTGTACATTTATTTTATGTCTGCTAATTTGCTAACTAGCCTACCCCTAGTGGCTCAGATGGTAAAGCGTCTGCCTGCAATTTGGGAGACCTGGGTTCTATCCCTGAGTCAGGAAGATCCCCTGGAGTAGGAAATGGCAACCCAGTAAAGTATTCTTGCCTGGAAAATTCCATGGACAGAGAAGCCTGGTAGGCTGTGGTCCATGGGGTCGCAGATCGGATACAACTGAGCAACTTCACTTTCCTTCTTTCTAATTTGCTATTCTCTCATTGATCCTAATGATTTGTACATATTTAAAAATTTCTTAACAGACTACCATGTGGTTTGCAAATCACAGCAGTTTAGTTTCCTTCCAGTCCTGCTGTTTATTGTTTGTATCTTTCTGTGCTCCAGCACTTCCCAGAGAGTGTTGTGGTGATTGCATGTCCTTGTCTCATTCCTCATGTTGAAAGGAGTGTGTCCTCTGCATCAGGGTATGATATTCGCTATAGATATTTGTAAAAAGAATAAAAAATAAGAAAAGCCCTTATCAAATTAAAAGGTGCCCTTCTCAGTGGAGACACAGGTGAAAGAATGGACTTGTGGACACAGTCGGGGAGGGAGTGAATGGGACAAATGGAGAAAGTAGCATCAATATATATATACACTGCTGTGTGTAAAGTGGACAGTTGATGAGAAGTTGGTGTATCACACAGGGTGCCCAGTCTGGTGCTCTGTGATGACCTAGAGGGGTGGGACTGGGGGAAAGGAGGGAGGCTCAAGAGGAAGGGGATATATGCATAATTATGACTGGTTCCCTCATAGCTCAGTCGGTAAATTATCTGCCTACAATGCAGGAGACCTAGGTTTAATCCCCTGGAGAAGGAAATGACAACTCACTCCAGTATTCTTGCCTGGAGAATCCCGTGAACAGAAGAGCCTTGTGGCCTACAGTCTGTGGGGTCGCAAGAGTCGGACAGGACTTAGCGACTGAACCACCACAACCACCACAGTGTTGTTGTATGGTAGAAATGAACACAACATTATACAAATATTTTTTAAAAGATGCCCTTCTATTCCTAGTTTATTTTTTCAAGTCACCAATAGATGTTGCTTTTCCCCCCGAGCCATTTTGTATGTATATGTTAGATGATGGTATGATTTTTCTCCTTTAAACTTGAAATGCATTGAAAGATACATGATTTTCTAGTATTGAATATACCTTTCCTTTGTGGGATAACCTAGTGTGTCTTGATCCATTATATGTTTCATATAGGGGTTAATATGTTGTTTGTATCATATTATCTCTATAAATTTATGTTTTCCAGCATATCATATAGTTAGAACCATATAGAATGTAGTGTTTTAAAACTGGCTTTTTTCAGTTAGGAGTATACATTCAAATTTCCTTCATGTCTTTTCATGGCTAGCGGCTCATTTTCTTTTTACCACTGAAAAAGATTCCACTGTTTGGATGTATCACTAGTGAAAGACATCCTGGTTGCTTCCAGTTTGGGGGAATTGTAAATAATGCTGTTCTCAACTTGTGTGTGGATTTTTGTGTGGACATAAGACTTCTTCTCATTTGGGTGAATACCTCAGAGAGCCGCTGCTAGACTAGCTGTTACGTTTAGCGTTCTAAGAAATTGGCAAACCCTGTTCCAAAGTGGCTGCGTCTTTGCATTCCCACCGGCAAGAAATGGTAGTTCCTGTTGCTCCACATCCTCCTCAACATCTGTTGTTGCCAGTGTTCTGGATTTTAGTCATTCTAATTAGGTGCATCGTGGTATCTCCTTTCAATTTGCAATTCCTTAATGACATATGATGTTGAGCATCTTTTCATATACTTGGCTGCCATATGTATATTTTCTTTGGTGGGGTTTCCATATCTTTTACCCACGTTTATCAATTAATAGGACTGTTTGTTTTCTCACTCAGCTTAAGAGTTCCTTTTACATTTGGGTACAGTCCTTTATCAGATATTCATTTTTAAAAGAGTCCCTCCTGTTCTGTGACTTGTGTTTCCATTTTCTGGACAGTGGACATTGACTTTTTGGAGTGCAGACCAGTTAACCTCTAGAACATCCCTCATTCTTTGTGTTTTATAAGTTTATGTCACACTGAATAAAAAGCAAGATCACACTTTCTGCTGTCAGCAAGGGATGCACTTTATTTCTTTTTTTAATATTTACATTTATTTATTTATTTTGGTTGCACCAGGGCTTAGTTGTGGCACATAGGATCTTCGATCTTCATTGCAGATGCAGGCTCTTTTTATTTGCAGCTTGTGAACTCTTGGTTTTAACATGTGGGATCTAGCTCCCTCCCCAGAGGTTGAACCCATGCCCCCTGCATTGGGAGCTTAGAGTCTTAGCCACTGGCCTGACCACTAAGGAAGTCCTGAGAGATGCTTGAAGGTAAAAAGGTGTATCACGAAAGACGAGCTGAAAGAGACCAAAGTGGCTGTATTACTAATGAGAAAATAGACTTTGAGACAAAAAGTTTTGCCAGAGATGAAGAGAGACATTGTACCAGACAAGTCAGATCATCAGGAAGATATAACTATCCTGAATGCATAGATGGCTAATAGAGTTTAAGATACATAAAGCAAGATTGAGTTAGAGAAAAAAACATATCCAGTATTTGAGTAATAGTCTAGCAGTAATTGATAGGTTAAAACCAATGTTAAAATTGCTAATTAAAAACTTTCTCACAAAGAAAACTCCAGACATGGTATATTTTTCTAATTAAAAAAAAAATCACTTAAAAGACCATCACTTGCTCTGACTCAGTCACCTACACCCAGTGCCCGTAGAACAAGAGAAAGGCCTGTGCTGCCTTACAAAAATAAATGTCTTAATAAAGTTTGAAGGGTTGAAATCATACAGTCTGTTCCTTGACCACAGAATCTGAAATTGTATGCTACCTGGAAAATCCTCCAGTATTTTGAAATTAAATAATATATGTATCAAAAAAAGTATGACAGGGGACAATGAAAATAATTCAGACTAAACAGTAATGAAAAGATGACTTGTCAAAACTTGTGGGATACGGCTATAGTAGTGCTTATATAAAAATGTATAGCCTTATTGAATTCTTATACGGAAAGAAAGAAAGACTTAAAATAAAAATATAAATGTCTACCTTAAGAAACTGGAAAATGTTGAACAATCTAAACTCAAAGGAAGTAGAAGGAAGAAATAATCAAGGGCATAAATCAGTAAAACAGAGACCAGGTTGTACAGAAGGTTAACAGAGCTAAAGTTTGGTTTTTGGAAAACGTCTGTAAATTAACAAGTCTAGGTAGCAAGAAAAAAAAGAGAAAAGACAACATTTAGAAGTGAAAGATGTTACCACATATTCTATAGACATTGAAAAGATAAGAGAATGTTAATAATTTTATACCAGTTATTTAACAATTTAGATGGAAAATGCCTTTTAAAATACAGCTTTCCAAAAGTGACCCAAAATGAGGTGAAAATCTGAATAGCCCTAGATCAATCAAAGAAATTGAATTGTAGTTAAAACCCTTCTTACATGTCAACTCATGGATGAATGGATATTTTTATATAAGTATCATCTGCAAAGTGTTTCCTGATCATTACATGTAAAACATTAAATCATCGATGGAAAAAGGAAGTGTTCTCCATGATCCCTAGGAAGAACAGGTGACACTCAAATGATATTCTTGGAATTTATGATACATGCAAATTATCACACCCTACTGAAGACTTAGAGAAGCCTATTCCAGGGAGGGACCCAGAGATCCACATTTTAACGAGCCCTCTAGGCCATTCTGATGCACACTCACTTGAGAACTCTTCCTCCATAAATCTGGTTTTCAAATATAGAATATCTGAGAAATCAATTAAGATATGGTCTAAAGTTTTATGTCTCAGCATCAAGAAAATAGTATTAAAAAAAAAAAAAAGCTTTAAAGTTCTTATAAAGAGATCGTCCAAAGTTTGCTAACTCTTCTCCTGAAGAAAGGAATTTTTTCTGGTGGTCTTCAGCCATTGCAAGCATAAACAAAGATGCTAGAAAGACCAAGTTTACAGTAAAATTACCAACTTTTTTCAAGGAGGGGGACTGCTATACTCTCAGTATTGATAAAGTAACAATTGTAATAAATGTTAAATGTGGTCTGGCACAAATATTGATTCTAAAAAATCACAAATACATCCTTTTGATAATAGCACATTTAAAAACCTTTATGATCCATCTTTCAACAGACTCAGTAATGAACTATATACTAAACCAGAATAAGAAATATCTATTTGATAGTGGTGTGCAATTTTTCCAAACCAATACATTCTATTATTTAAATAACATTTATTTAAAATTACTCATAGGATAAATAATTATTGAGCTATAATAAAGGAAAGAGGGCTTCCCTGGTGGCCTAGTGGTTAATATTCTACCTGCCAGTGCAGGAGATGCAGGTTCAATCCCTGGGTCAGGAAGATCCCCTGGAGAAGGGAATGGCAACCCACTCCAAATTTTGCCTGGGAAATCCCACGGGCAGACTAGCCTGGCAGGCTTTAACCCATGGGGTTGAAAAGAGTCGGACACAACTTAGTGACTAAACAACAATGAAGGAAAAGCAGAGAAAGTATCAACAAAACCAATAAACCTTCAGCCGTAAGGTTTTTAAGGAGTTTGCTTGTGACTTAAACCCTGGAGTGTTTGATTCACAAGTACCACTACCCCATACCTAACATCTCTCGGCCATCACCTCCGCTGCTGGTTCCTTCAGACGGAAGCCGAATCTTCTGCTAACCCACGCTCCCCAGCTCTCCTTGGAGAATAGCCACGTGCAGATGCCTTTAGCATCCAGAGAAAGCCAGGGTGACACGTCCAGATGTGCCTGTGCTTCCTGTCTGTGAGGTCAGAGGAGACATGCACCTGTGAGGACTTGACCAGAAAACCTTAGGAGGGTGCCACTGCACTCTGGCTAAGACTTCTGACTCATATTTTGAGTTCTTTAGCAGATGTACAGACCTTCCTCAGCGTTACAGTGGGGTTATGTCCCATAAGCCCACCATCCTTGGAAATACCAAAAGCTGAAAACACATTTGCTGCACCTAACCTAGGGCTTCCCAGGTGACTCAGTGATAAAGAATCCATCAGCCAACAGAAGGGTTGTTTGTGTCCTGGATAATTGTAAATGTATCAGTTGTTCACCTTCCTTATTGTGGGCTAATTGGGAGGTGTGCTCACTGCTGCTGCCCAGTGTCAAGGACAGCATGTCGCTAGCCCAGAAAAAAATCGACATTCAGAGTATAGTTTCTACTGCATGGATGTCACTTTGCCCCAATCTGAAGTCAAAAACTCATGAGTTGAACCATTGGGACTTAGGGGCTGTCTGAACTTAGAATCTGCTCAGAGATAGAGACCCACTTCTTGGGAAGTAGCTGGCTTTACCTGGAGAACAAAGTGCACTGCCTCCCAGTTCCTGTCTGGGGGCTCGGTGCTCGGCCGCCTCTGTGGTTGACTCAGCTGTGATGACAGTCTGACATGAGCATGTGGCTTTTTTTTTTTTTTTTTTTGTTTAATATAACCTGACAGCTAAAGTGGAGTGTAATGAATAAATTATCTAAAACTTATTTCTTTTTCTTTGTTTGAAATGAAAACATGGCCTTGGATATGTTTTTTTTTTTTTTTCCAAGAAAAAGGAGAGATGTTTTGATTAGGAATTCTCTGTGCTTGTAGTTTTTGGTGGGGGAGAAACCAAACCATTGCCTGAAAGGCCCTGGAGTGTTCCAGGTGGCCTTCGGTGCGGGGGACGTTGACTTCTCCAGCTTGTGTAGGTTGGTTCGGCCTAGAAGACATGGGGATATTGCACGGGATAGAAATAGTTGCACTTTGAGTGTTGCTTCTGTCCTCCACTTACTCGCTACAGCCAGCATCCTGCTGGCTGCCCTTTGCAGGTTTGCAAAACCATGGTTCTGGCTGAAGCTTGACAGACTCCCCAGGATCCTTCCGAGATGGGAAATGAGATCCACCTGCTCAAGTTCTAATAAGGATTAGTTCTCAAAGGCCACTTTCCTCCATGTGGTTTAATAGAGTTTATTTTGTATCCCTCCAGGGACACAGACTTCCAAGTTTTACAGGCTTACTAAACTGCAGAATACAGCTCCTGCTTTAAATGAAATTGTCTCTCCTCAAAGGCAGAGGTTCTCATCAAGGAGGCTTTCCTCCCTCTCAGGAGCACATTTAAATGTCCAGAGATCTTTTGGTGGCTTCCCTGGTGGCTCAGCAGTAAAGAACTCCCCTGCAATTCAGAAGTGGGTTTGATCCCTGGGTTGGAAAGATTCCCTGGAGAAGGAAATGACAACTCACTCCAGTATTCTTGCCTGGGAAATCCCATGGATGGAGGAGGCTGGTGGGCTACAGTCCATGGGTCACAGAAGTTGGACACAACTTAGCAACTAAACCACCACCACCGCCGCCAGAAACCTTTTGGTTGTCACGACTGGCAGAGAGGGGTAAGTGTTGTTAGAAGGTAGTGGGTTGAGGCCAGGGATGCTGCCAAGCGTGGCGTGCCTCCTTGGGTATGGGTGTGGGATGGGCCCCACACCGAGTGACCAGCCCCAAACGCCCACAGGGCTGGGGTGCCTCCACCTCAGCTACAAAGGCCCTTTGACCTCAACTGGCATTCCAGAGGCTGCGCCTACCACGCAGCCCATCTGTGTGGAGGAATGGATCCAAGCCATTCTCTGTGGCCAAGCATCCCTAGGATGCCATCCCCTCTCACAACTAAAAATCGTGAGGCTGAAGACCAATTCTGAAAGCTCCTCGCATGCTGTCCCTTGGATAAGCATTAGAGAATGGAGGCAGTTCTGCCCTCCAGTGGGGCTCAGTGGCTAACAACTGCTTGAACCATTTCAGGGGCAGCCGGAGGCACAGGGAATGGAAGGGAAAATGCTTAACCCGTTTCCTGATGGATTAGTGCTTCATTATTTTAATGAATCACCATTAATTACCTTTGTATCTCAGAAATTTAAAAAGTAACTTTTGATTTTGGGGAAATATAAAAATTACATTTCAGTTACAAAGGCCAGACTTCAGAATTTAGTATGTTAAAATATATTTTATTTCATGCTTCTTCCCTGTCTTTGGGTCTTGTGGGGCTGTACCTAGAAGGCAGCAAAGATGACAGATGATCACCCTTTCCTGACAGTCATGGGGATGAAGGGGTGGCAGGAAGGGGATCAGAACTGCCCTAGCCATTTGCAGCCATTTGCAGCCACTTGTCGCTAAGCTAGAACCTTGTGGGAAGCAGATAAACAGCAGAGTGTGGCTGGTATATAAAAATGCGATGGTTTCCTAGGCTGGTGCTAAAATCCTTTCTCCTATCAGTGTAGGGGTGTTCCTGCACACTTAACGGGTTCATTTTCAATACCCCAGCAACCCACGCCCCCCTTCACCCCCCCATAGCAGTGGGACCTACATGTCAGCAAGGGAGGGAGGCTGCTGAGGAGAGGGCCGGAGAGGATTGCTGTTCCTGCTGTGTCCAGGGAGGCACTGACTCGTGTCTGCTCTGTCCAGTGCGGCTTAGCTGAGCCTTTTTACTTGTACAGATAACATGTGATATCTGCTGATTATGAAACACTTAATGAATGTACATTATAGTGAACCCCAGAGCTCACCCTTTTCCTCCCTCCTTTTAGTAGTTATGTACATTTTGTCTTTTAAAAAATACAAGTAATTTCTATTCTAAAATGTTCCAAGAGAAAAGGGGTCTTAAATAGATGTGACACTTTCTTACCAGCCCCCACTCCCCTGTCACCTCCCAGGTCAGAGAAAGTAGCCCTTAGCCATTCGATGTTCTTTCAGCACCATTTATAGGACCTTCCCCTTAGCACATGCCTGCTGAGTTCTTATTTCATTCAACTTATGTGCTGGGGATGTGGTGCTTTACACACAAAATGGGATCATATTATATATGAGGTTCTAATACTTGCATTTTAAAAATCATTACAAGCCTCTGACATCCCTCCATGCCAGTGCCTATAAATAACCTTGCATAGTGTTCCATAGTATGGGCCCCTTTTGCTTAATGATCCCCTCATATTGGATATATTAGGATCCATGGTTGTCAGTGACAGTCCCTCTGGGCCATCTGGGCCTGCTGTGGCATTGTCTCATGACACCGAGCCCAAATCCTTCCATCACATAACTCTCCAGTCCCCCTGTACAGTCAAAGGTGGATGGCTGGCCATGTTTGCGTTTTTTCCCAGGAAGGGAAAGAGGAAGGGGTGAGCATTAGGGCAGCACTTATAATTTGGACACATTTCTGATCATGTCCCATAGGTCAGAATTGGGCTGCAAGATCAGACTTAGCTGCAAAGGAAACTGGGAACAGTGCTCAGCTAAACTTGTGTTGATGATGAAGAGGGTAAAAAATAGGTTGTAGACTGGCAGTCCTTTCCACAGTAGCATGTAGACAGCTTACAGGATTTTACCAGTGAAAGTATCAGAGATCCCTGTACATGCAAATACAAGTATTTCTATAAGATGGACACCTAGAAGTCAAAGGCATGTACATTAAAAAATTTTAAGAACCACCCAAATTGCCTTCCCAAAATTTTTCCTAAATTTATACTCATAGCAGTGAAGAGCTGGCGCCCTGTTGAACATCCTTGTCAACATGGGACTTTATTCATCTTTTGTATTTTTTTCCAGTTTGCTGGATGAAGATAGGTAGATAGATGGATGATTCTGATTGTAATTCACATTTCCATGATTAATCGAGAGAGTGAAACATTCATAATTGTTTTTTTTTCAATGTGATTTTTTTTTACATTTTTTAAAATTTTGTTTTAAATTAATTTTTATTTTTTTAGTTTGTTTTGCTTTACAATACTGTATTCGTTTTGCTACACATCGACATGGATCAGCCACGAGTGTACATGAACTCCCAATCCCGACCCCCACCTCCCCCCTCCCGCCCCACACCCTCTCTCTGGATTATCCCCGTGCATCAGTCCCAAGCATCCTGCATCCTGCATCAAACCTGGACTGGTGATTTGTTTCACTTATGATATCACACATGTTACACTGCCACTCTGCCAACCCATCCCACCCTCTCCCTCTCCCACAGAGTCCAAAAGGCCGTTCTATACATCTGTGTCTCTTTTGCTGTCTTGCGTACAGGTTTATCATTACCATCATTCTAAATTCCATATATATGTGTAAGTATACTGTATTGGTGTTTTTCTTTCTGGCTTACTTCACTCTGTATAATCGGCTCCAGCGTCATCCACCTCATTAGAACTGATTCAAATGTATTCTTTTTAATAGCTGAGTAATACTCCATTGTGTATATGTACCACAGCTTTCTTATCCATTCATCTGCTGATGGACATCTAGGTTGCTTCCATGTCCTGGCTATTATAAACAGTGCCGCAATGAACATTGGGGTACACGTGTCTCTTTCAATTCTGGTTTCCTTGGTGTGTATGCCCAGCAGTGGGATCGCTGGATCATAAGGCAGTTCTATTTGCAATTTTTTAAGGAATCTCCACACTGTTCTCCATAGTGGCTGTACTAATTTGCATTCCCACCAACAGTGTAAGAGGGTTCCCTTTTCTCCACACCCTCTCCAGCATTTATTGCTTGTTGACTTTTGGATCGCAGCCATTCTGACTGGTGTGAAATGGTACCTCATTGTGGTTTTGATTTGCATTTCTCTGATAATGAGTGATGTTGAGCATCTTTTCATGTGTTTGTTAGCCATTCGTATGTCTTCTTTGGAGAAATGTCTATTTAGTTCTTTGGCCCATTTTTTGATTGGGTCATTTATTTTTCTGGAGTTGAGCTGCATAAGCTGCTTGTATATTTTTGAGATTAGTTGTTTGTCAGTTGCTTCATTTGCTATTATTTTCTCCCATTCAGAAGGCTGTCTTTTCACCTTGCTTATAGTTTCCTTTGTTGTGCAGAAGCTTTTAATTTTAATTAGATCCCATTTGTTTATTTTTGCTTTAATTTCCAGTATTCTGGGAGGTGGATCATAGAGGATCCTGCTGTCATTTATGTCAGAGAGTGTTTTGCCTATGTTCTCCTCTAGGAGTTTTATAGTTTCTTGTCTTACGTTTAGATCTTTAATCCATTTTGAGTTTATTTTTGTGTATGGTGTTAGAAAGTGATCTAATTTCATTCTTTTACAAGTGGTTGACCAGTTTTCCCAGCACCACTTGTTAGAAAGATTGTCTTTAATCCACTGTATATTCTTGCCTCCTTTGTCGAAGATAAGCTGTCCATAGGTGTGTGGATTTATCTCTGGGCTTTCTATTTTGTTCCATTGATCTATATTTCTGTCTGTGACTTGTCTGTGTGCAGCTTTTGCCTGTTGTATGTTGTTTTGTCTTTGTTGATTTGCAACACAAGCTTGTATATACACATATCCTCAATACAGACCCTATGTCACATGCGTTGTACCTACTTCATTCTTAAATTGCTTGTCATTGATATGCACTTTTACCAGGATTATTTAATTTTTATGCTGTTACATTTTTCTTTCTTTTGTATGTTTAAGAGGGTCTTTGTTACACCAAAACAAATTTTTAAATCTGTTATTCTCTTTTTATTTATTTTTTAAATCTGTCCTGATTATTTTTTGTGTGTGAAATCTCAGATGGCAATATTGAATGATCTGTTAGATTTTACAGAATTACTTGTTGAATTGTTCACTCTTTCTTCACTGGGGTAAAATGCTACCGCCATTACAGTTATATTTGTGGGTCTATTTCTGGGCTTTCCGTCCTGTTTTGTTTGTCTCTCCTCCCTGATAGCATCCTGTAATTACAATAGAGATTTATAATGTATTTAATATCTGCCAGCATGAGTCCCCACTGGTTATTCTTTCTTCACAGTTTTTGAGGGGGTATTCTTATAAATGTCTCTTCAGCACTAACTTTAGAATCTCTTGTCAAATTCCGTTAAAGGAAACCCCTGCTGGTATTTTGATTGGGTGCCGCATTTATAGGTTCATTAGGAAGAACTGCTTTCTTTAGAACCCTTCCATGAGAGTTTATTTAGAGAAAGCATATTCAAGTGTTCTCTAACCTTCTGCAGTGACAGTGAGCAAGACACCAGGTGACTGCATTTTGCAGGGTGAAATGACATGGCATAAGCAGAGGGTGGCCCCTTTGTGCTGAAGATGCCCACACCCCCACCACACCTGTGCTGCCAGCACGTCCTCCCCTGTCTGGGATGGCACTTGCAGCTGGGATGCCATCACCTTGATGGCAGTCTTCTCCAGGCCTGGTTTGGTCTTCCGGTCCTCTGCCCGTTTTCTCTGTTGCATTAGAAATGATCCTCTTGGCAATACCAGAGGCAGTGTTTGTGGCTCAGCCTTGAGGGAACACCGTTCGTTACCTTTCCTGTAAGTGCACAGAATTGATTTCTACTAGAGTTTCGTCACTTAAACCATTAGTGCCCGAGGAACGGTAAATAAGTGGGGTGTTCTATGCAGAAGAATTGCTTAAAAATGTTACTTTTGAGTGTGGATTTTTAATAATTTCTCTGCTGAGATGAGAGCCATTCCTTTCTATGTTTACCAGTAATTGCTGGAGTGGTTTCAAGTACGGAAGAGTATAGCATGTCCAGAAAAATATTTCACTTAGCAGATTCATGTTAATATGTTACTGTTGTGTGATTTGAAAAAAGTTTATGGAGCCAAATCCACTTGTATACACACACCTTCAGTGTGATTTCAGTCATCCAGAGGATAAAGCGCTCAGAGGTAGGACTGAAGTGAAAGGGGCTGCAGGGAAACCCTGCACATTTGAGGACCTAGTGACCCTTCTGAGCTGACTTTGTAAGTGAGGAGCGGGTTCTGTTATATAAGCCTGGAGAAGCTTTGGAGTAGATGGTGAACAGAAACAGAGTAGCACACAGAGCCTTGGGCTTTATAGAGAAGGCTGTGGTTTGGCTGCAGGTGGGTGGCAGAGGAAGGCTGGGTGTGAAGGCGCCGTGATGGGACACGTGGAAGGAGATCCGTCAGTGGAGTGGGTGTGCTCCCAAGGGGAGGAGAGGAGAGAGACGAACAGAGGAGGAGAGGAGCTCCAGCTGGGGTTGAACTGTGACCCCACTGCCCGCCTCTGTCTGATTGAAATGGGCAGATAGTGGGGAGCTTAGACTACTGCTGTTCTACTGCAGTGTGCAGAACATTATATGCAGCAGGTCCCATGCATGGGACCCTTGGGGAGGTGGAGGTCCTGGTGGGCAGGCAGACTTCTCCAGGTGTGAGTCACAAACATGCACTGTTTTCTTTTCCAGAACTACACTCAGTACATCCCTCTGTCTATATACGACCTGCAGACATGGATGGGTAGCCCCTCCATATTCGTCTACGACTGCTCCAATGCTGGCCTCATTGTCAAGTCCTTCAAGCAGTTCGCCCTGCAGAGGGAGCAAGAGCTGGAGGTGAGGCCCCGGGCACCCTGGGGTGGGAGTTGGGGGTGAGGGTCAGCCCCTCAGTGGTTTTATTTTCTCAGGTGCGGTGAGCTCTCTCTGGTGCTCAGAATGCTCAGAGTAAGGTGGTGGGGTCTGTGACAAAGAACTTGGGAGTGATTCCAGACAAGCTCTTGGTCTTATTTTGCATTTCGCTTTACCCAGCATCATTTTTAATACAAATTTTAATCAAGTGATAACATTAATAGAGTAGATTTGTGCTCCAGTGGGCTCTGCCTCCGAGATAAATGTGAAAATAAAGCAGACACATTTATTCTCAGAGAAACGGGCCCATGTCTGGGCACGGTCTTCAGCTCCACTCTCATCTTTGTTCTTGCGCTTTTTTTTTTTTTTGGTCTTTGGTGTTGGGGGAAAATAAAACACCCTACTAGGCTAAATACAGAAAACAAACCAAAATAACTGCCATTGGTGGTTTCTGTTTAAAGAACTGGAGAGCCAGTGTAGTGCCCTGATTGTGAAGAGCTGTTTTACTTGGTGGTTTTAATTAATATTTGATGTTTGAATTAAACAGTGAGTTCTAAAGAGAAATTGAAGAGGCAGTTTCAATTAAGAGGCCTCCATCCTGTAGCCTGCACCAGAGTGAGAATAAAATACCCTGCAGCCTCCAGGGGGTCATGAATTCCAACCGGTTGCTGTGCAGGAAATTCTCAATTCAGACCAGAAATGGTCCCGAGAACATGTTTCCTCAAGCCCTTTTGAGCCTATCCAATTTTAATGTTATGTTTTTTGCATTTCATCTGAGGATATTGCTGAAAGTATCAGGAATAAAATTTGAAGTTCTACTTGGTAAAATTTAACATGTCATACAGTTAATTTATAAATATTTTATAAATTACCTTTATGTAGAACTTTGCACCACAGTGACTGTTAAATTGCCCTTTATTCTTGAAAATGGAACCCAGCGCCACCAGTTGTTGTTATTGTTGTTGTTTTTAGTAATATTATCATTTGCATTCTAGAATAAGGGAAGGGAAAGATCAAGTTTTATAGCATTAAATTTTTACCTTGCATTTAGGCATGCCATCTCTGTTTACCCAAGGGATAGGTTATGTTACAAGTGCTAAAAACTCAAAACACCAAGAGGTAATTGCTTTTCCTCGCATCAAGTAATAAATATTGCAAAAAAATTTTTTTTAATTTAAAATACGTAAATAAAAATGCCAAAGAATCTGGCTGGATATTTATTCCCAGTTTTTGAGCTTCGGGGTGGTTAAGGAAAGACCAGTACATCATCTTGATAATTAAAACATGCTAAATACAGCCCCTCTCCCACCCTGTCAGCAGAAGGCAAGCATTTCCCTCTCAGGCATGAAACTAAATGTTTATGCTCTAGCACTTGGTGTATCTGCTCTCTTGGTTCTGTATATGTTCTTGTATGTTGCCAAGGATTAATCAGCCTAAGAAACTGTTCATTTCATTGAGTGTGACAAAAAAAGTTTTCCATCCATCTTTTTCTTTTTAGGGGGAGGGAATGAAATGTTTAATTGACTAATCCCTCATGGAGGAGAGTAATGAAAAATACGTTATCTGAAGTGGCAAATAGATGGCAATGCAAAATTATACCATATGTTTTATAATTAGCTCCAACTTTAATCTTCATTCTTTTCTTAATTACAATGTAGATAAGTCTTTCGATTTTCCATTACACTTACTATTATTGGCTATTGTTCAGCCGGTCTCTTGCATAAGGAGCGGAAATTAAAATGATAAAATTGGCTCCCAGCTAATATCTTAATGTTCATGTTAGTCATTTTTTTTTTAATCTGCTGTAGAAACCACAATCCTGTGTGGCCTCTTAGGTTTATTCTTTTAAAAATTTCTTTCCCTGTCTCTAGTTGGCCAGATTCTTTGTAAATTTACGATACATTTGAACACTTTTATTGGGTAGCTGATAACATGAAACTGAAAGAAGTTGGCAGGTAAAATGGTTTGTGCCAGAGTTTTAAAAATAAAGAGGGTAAAAATGATTAAATATAATGCAAGAAAATAGTTACCTGGACCAGAAAGCCTCCAAGTATTAAACATTAACAACAAATATGAGTGACATAAATTTTAGGAGATGGTTATCAGCTTTCATGTTCTCCAGAGCACAGTGCTCGTGCTGGGAGCAGGAGGTTTACTTATTGTGGACTTCCATCTCAAAGGAAAACTGCAGGTGAAGCAGCAGACGGCTCTGTGAAAGCACAGAATAAATTACTGCACACAATAGAGACTTCATCAGAGCCAGGAAAGTGCCTGTCGCTCAGTCACGTTCTCTGCATTTTTCATTGTGTCATATTGCTTTGCATATTGCTTCAGTTTTCTTTGCTTTCAGTGTTTCTTTCTTTAAGGTACGTGTTTTTATTTTTACTAAATTAGTATATGCCATGATATTAAAAATTAAATAATACTGAGGTTTATGGTGAATGAAGTAGTCCCTGGCCCTACACCTCCTGGGCCAAGACTGCTATTATAGGGAACCTATTTGAACTATTTATATTTCTAGTTCCTCTGTGAGTATCTCTATAAATGCAAATAATATGCTTATACTACTACTTCTTGATTCATAATGTTTAGGTTATCTCTGGGCTTTCTGCTGCCATATAAACCAAAAACAGAATTGCCATGAGTAAATTCTATTTAAACAATTGGAGAAATTATATAGAACTTAGATAGTAAAGAGACGTGTTACCCCATAGTTTTAAGTCACATTAGTACATTGTAAATTGTGAATTCTAAAGAGAAATTGAAGAGAGTGGGTCGCTGACTGCCCTCTCCTATTTCCTCACTGTCATTTAGTTGTGTCCCTATATTTGAATTCCCTATACTTTCTAACCTTTGCCGTTTGAAATCATATGCTTATGTTTTTATTTCTATAATAGTTTTGTCAATAATCAGTCCTATCTTCTGGTTTTATTAATAGGTTCTTAGCTTCTTTGGACTTTCTTTTACCTTTGGACCTTCCCAACCTCTGTCATCTCTACTTTTATGATTATTCTCGAGTCTCTGACCATAATTAACTCTCCATGAATACATACACTAAGAAGGTATGCCTAAAAAATGACAAATATTAAAAACTTCAACTCCCTGATTACAACCATGTAAATACTGTTCATTGAATGGCTAACTAGGGTGCTGTGCTTTCCATTTTTACAATTGTTTGTTTCTTTGATTTTCCTGGAGGTTGTGTTTCTTCTTGATTAGATCTTTAGCATTTCCACAGTTCGCAAATTTACATGGGTAGCATTAAATCTCAAAATATGCCCCTTCCGAAAGTTTCTTCTCCTCCAGCTCTCCACCACCTGCTTCATCAGCTGTTCTAAACAGGCCTGCTCCAAAACTGTCTTCCTGGGAGTTCTCCTGATTGTTCTCCTGGATGCAAACGCTGTTTCCTAGATTCCGCCTCTGTCTCTTTTCTCCTCAGTTTTCTCCTTTGTCTGCTAGGGCAAATTCTCAAGTAGCAACCCAAGAAAGGATATATAGGAGTAATCTTTCTCAGACTTGAAGCACTTGCATTTGGACTGCTGTAAGTAATGAAAAATCTTACTTCTGCTTTCTAAACAAGTCACAATTTGTCATTTTTGCTAGGAACTCTAAATGATTTAATTATTGTTAAATCAAATGATTTAATTATTCAGCAGTACCATCAGGGAACCAGGCTGTTTTTAGTCAGTTTTATCCTGATGCTTACAGCGCATTCTTCCATTTTGAGGCTAGATGAGGAGGGGAAAGGGCAGAACCCTCACATCTGTCTCTTTGTTACGAAAGCAAGCAAGACCTCCCCTGAATCTCATTGGCTAAAGCCAGGTCATATACAACCCCCCACCCCACCCCCCATATGGCATGTTCTGTTGTCTTCATTCTGTCCACACTCATCATGGACAGTTTGGGTGTGGAGTTTTAGACTCTTTTCACTGAACACTCTCACCCTTACTTCTTTTTTTTTTTTTATTTTTTTATTTTTTTTTTTCACCCTTACTTCTTATGGTAGATGAGAAGGTGTACTTGAGAAGTCTGCCCAGTGGCCTTGGTGTAGCCGTCACAAGAGTCCAGAGGTCCAGCTACCTCCATTCATGATAAAAGCCAGAGGAGTATTTATATCCACCATATATACACAGTATATACGTTGACAGAGAAAGAGAATCCAGGTTTGTTTTTTTTTGGGCAACAGCTTTTATCTTGGATATAAAATCTGTGTAGCTCTAGGAGGAGACTAAATCTTAAAGTGGATTCTCTTTGGAATAAAGGAAATGGCCTTTATTAGTTTTTTCATCCATTAGTTCTGCTCCCAGTAGATACTTCCCATGAGCAGTTACGGTCCGTCTCTTCACTGAAGACCACAGTGAAGCAGGGGTCAAGTCTTGGCCTTTCTCTCTCTTTCTATGGAGACAGAGAGGTGAGTGGTCCAGTGAGTCCAGTGGTGGGAAAAGGAGTGCCCTTCTTTTACAGAGATTGATGGGTTGCGCTGTGTCCCTGTAAGACTTGATCCTGAGCATGACCGTCCTCACTGGTGTGGGACGGGAGCCCAGACGGTTTCTTGGTGGCAGCCATAGCAGTGGTGGGATGATGTCTTCCCCCAAGGACATCTGACACATTTGGGGGGGGTCTGTTATCGAGGCTCAGGCCGTTACTGTGGCGGCATCGTTCTCTCCCCTTACTGCCTGCTCACACTTGACAAGGCTTTTCTCCCAACACCTCCAAACGAACCATGGTTTGTTTTTGTTTGGCCATGCCTCAAGACGTGCAGAATCTTAGTTTCCTAAGCAGGGCTCGAACCCTTGCGCCCTGCAGTGGAAGTGTGAAATCTTGACCGTGGGGCCACCAGGGAAGTACCGAGAATCATGTTTTGATCCAGTATTTGGTTAACTTCCGTGTGTGACCCGCTTCTGCTGGCTCCAGCAGTAGCGTCCGGAGCTTGGCACCTTGTCCAGCAGACACTCATTTTCATCGAGACAGGTGTGATCCTGCAGCATCACTGAATTCACAGTGACTTAAATACCCACTTGAAATCCTCTGTTCATACTGGTAGATGACATGATCTTCATGTAGTCATCACTGTGACTACATCTTATGTCAAGTATGTAAACTAATGGTGACAAAAACATCACAATTCAGGTTTCTTCAAAAAATGTTAATTGTGTATCCCATAGAACTAGAGAATTCGTGTTTTGAAACCTTGTGGCTTCTTTGCTAGTATTGTAGACAGCACATTGTGTGGATGTCTGTGGAATTTGAAATAGACGTTAACTCTGTGTTAAGGTTAATATTTGTAGTATTACAATGTCTGTCTATGATTTTTGAGTGTCACAAGTTAATTCTAAGATTATCTGTAGATAAGGAATATGTCTTGATGACTGCTTACTAAGTGGAGCTTGTGTCTGTGAATTTGTGAGCATTCTCCATGGACTTGCTGTCAGGACGTTCACGCTACAGAGCAGGGGTCCACCATGCTAACTCTACAGGGAGCTCAGGCTTGTCCATTCTAGCTTTCACGTTGCAAGTGTTTTCATGTCTCCCATTCTTTCTCTTCTATAGCTTCATAATTACCATTTGTAGATAGTAGGGAAACAAGAGGTCTGTGATGTGATAACCTTATTTATTTTTTCTTTAAATTTTAATATATGGACTTTAAAAAGATGTCCTTTTTTCTAAGTTACCTCCATTTTCTCTGGTATAAATTTGTGGGTTATTTGGGTTGTATAAATGGGTTATTTGGGTTGTTCTCCTTTCTACAGAAGGCTTATGATGATTCCCTGTTGCTTCTCATATTTAAGAATGAAGGGAGGCTACCCACTGTTGCTGTGTGCCATGGAGGGGCAGGCAGGTGGGAGCTGGCTTTCCTGGAGCACCCTTGCCCACATTCCAGAGAGCATTCTTTCTCTGGGAGCCGGCGACTACACTAGCCACCCTAGTTTCCCCCAGACACATCAGTAACTCTCTTTAGAGTAGAGCACCTCCAGGTGCTTCCTAGGGCGAGGTGGTTGCAGGACACCTGGCTTTAGGACATGGGTGAGCAGAAGGCTGTCCTGATGGCAGGTCTTCAGATGAGCCCTGTCTTACCCCTGTACCACCTCAGGCTTCAGCAGTGAAGTGCCTCCCCTATTTGCTTCTCCACATACACCCTGGACAGGCCCTTTTTGAAATAAAGGCTGGTCAAGTTCACCCTTCTGTGTCTTATATTCTGTGTATGGTAAACTGTAAGAATTCTTAGTAGTGTACATTTCAAAACAAATATTGGTAAGAAACCTATTATCTAGTTGAAACACTCCCCCTTCCACATTTGTAAATTAAGAAAAAATGCTACCATTTCCACTTTTTATAGGAGAGTGAACCTGTAAGCAAATACAGCAGAAACTCCTTCCATTGGGCTCCACACAGCCACCCTCAGCCCCTCCCTGGAGAAGATGAAGCCATTATGGAAATGATGAGTGGAGGAGGAGGGTGGGCCTCCTGGGGTGCTGGGAGCTGGCTTGCTAACCAGAAAGGGGGAAGTGTCGCAGAAAGCAGCCTCTCCAAGATCAGGACCCTTACTGCCACTGAGAACTGGAAAGAGAAGAGGCTGTGCCAGGTGGAAAGGCACCACTGGGGGAGGCCGGAGCACCCAGAGGCCTCAGCTGAGGGACACCGCCTGCCCTCTTTTATTTGTACAACCTTTCCTAGTTTGCAAAGCACTTTTACATTTAGTCCAGTCAGCCTGGGCAGCAGAACGTACGTAAGCTGTCTCCAGACTCAGCTCCTGTGCACCTTCCCTTTTATGATTTTTATGGGAACAGTTCTTTTCTCTTGGCACCTTGTACTGTTCCTAGTCCTGGAATTTGAAGACTCTGGGTAAAAGAAATGTGATTTCTCTGCATAAAAAATTCAGAAACCCTCACTACTGGTGATATTAAATGAAATCCACAGACAAGCAAAGTGTATCATTAGTACAGTTAACTTTAAGGGTGTAACTAAAATTCTACTTCCCTGCACCTGAAATCTTTCTCAGATGACCTCATATAGCAAATTTTTATGCAGTTAATTTGACAAAATAATTATGCCTTGTCTTATAGTATCTCTTCTATTGGTGTTGTCTGCTGTATTTATTAAATCTATTATGTAAACCTATCAAGAAAGCTTCATATGAAGTAGCTATTTAGGAAACATTTACAGATTTGGTCTGATAAATAAATATACGTTTGAATAAGCTACCTTTAATTATCTTCCTTAGGTATATCTATGATTCACTGAATATGTTTAATCTTTGATTGATTTGTATGAAATGTAAAAAGAAATAAAAGAAAAATTATTAACCCAAATCCATGAATATAGTATATTATTGCAGCTATCATAAAACTGAGAGCTTCTCCAAGTTAAGTCTTAAGAGTTTAATGCTTTTTCCTAATTTAGTCTATTTTAAAACATGCCAGAAATCACTTAATATTTTGGACCACAGATCATGACCAATACCTTGGGATATGGGTGCAGGGTGCTGTGGTTCCTGGCAGGACTCATCTGCATGGCCTGACTTCCTATCACAAGAGGGCCCCTCTGTCAGCTGGAGGCCATGGAGATAAAGGCCTGATCTTCTCTTGCAAAGGATCTGTGGTGGCACAGGCCATGGTGCTTCTGGTGGCACCCAGAAAAATGGCAGTACTCAGCTGGGTGATCACAGAGCCGTGCACAGGGAGAAGGACAGGAGGGAAGTTACCAGCCCGTTTGAGGGGAGGGACAAGAGGGTAAGTGATTTTTCTTAACATTGGGGTCAAAAGCAAGGAAAAGATGTTCATTCTCATTATTCCTCTTCAATATTGTACAGTAAGACTTTTGCAAGGGGATAAAACAGAAGGCATAATCCTATCTGTTGAATATCAGTCACAGAGCTCTAATTGACCCTGAACACTCCAACAGCAGCAGCAAAGTACACGTGTCCATGAGCATCCATCAAGATAGATCCTGGGTCATAAAGCAAACCTCAACATATTTTAAATAATAGAAATCACACAGGCCTGCTCTTTGACCACAGTAAAATCAACTAGAAGTCAGTGGTAGAAAGACAACAGAAAAATATCAGGAAAAAAAAATTAACCTATAATTGATGGGTTTAAAATCTCAAGGGAAATAAAAGAAAGTACATTAACTGAATGAAAATGAATATATGTTTGAAAACTAAAAATAGAATTAAATTACCATATGATCCAGCAATCCCACTCCTGGACACATATCCAAAAAAACTCTTAATTCAGAAAAACACATGCATCCCTATGTTCAAAACAGTACCATTTACAATAGCCAAGACATGGAAGCAGCCTAAATCTTTATTGACAGATGAATGAATAAAGATATGGTATATATACAATAGAATTTTACTCAGCCATAAAAAGATGGAAGTAATGCCATTTATAGCAGCATGGTTCCAACTAGAGATTATCATACTAAGTGAAGTAAATCAGAAAGAGAAAGACAAATACCATATGATATCACTTATATGTGTGTGGATTCTAAAAAGTGACACAAACGAACCTATCTATGAAACAGAAACAGACTCGTGGACATGGAAGACAGACGTGGTCCCAAGGGGTGGGAGGCTGGTGTTAGCAGATGTAAGCTATTATATATAGAAGGGACAGACAAGATCCTGCTGTGTAGCACAGGGAGCTATACTCAGTTTGCTATGATAAACCATAGTGGAAAAGAATATAAGAAAAAAAATGTGTGTGTGTATGTATAACTGAATCACTGTGCTGTACAGCAGAAATTAACACAGCATTATAAGTCAACTATATTTCAATTAAATAAACAGAAAAAAAGAAAATAAATGTACAGACTGTCAGCATTGATAAGATACAGTGAAAGCAATTGAAAGGGAAATTTACAGCACTAGATCTTTATGTTGGAAAATAGGAAAAGTATCAAATGAATAATCTTAAATTCCTACCTGTCCTAGTCCATTTGGGCTGCTGCTGCTGCTAAGTCACTTCAGTCGTGTCCGACTCTGTGTGACCCCATAGACGGCAGCCCACCAGGCTCCCCCGTCCCTGGGATTCTCCAGGCAAGAACACTGGAGTGGGTTGCCATTTCCTTCTCCAGTGCATGAAAGTGAAAAGTGAAAGTGAAATCACTCAGTCGTGTCCGACCCTCAGCGACCCCATGGACTGCAGCCTTCCAGGCTCCTCCGTCCATGGGATTTTCCAGGCAAGAGTACTGGAGTGGGGTGCCATTGCCTTCTCCGCCATTTGGGCTACTGTAACAAAATACTACAGACTGGGTGGCTTCTAAACAACAGAGGATGATTTCTCGCAGTTCTGGAGGTTGGATAGATCAAAATCATGGTGCAGCTTGATCAGGTGAGGGCCCTTTTCCTAGTTCATGGCCAGGCCTTCTTGCTGTGTCCTTCTTGATGTGGTGGAAGGGGTCAGGGAGCTCTCAGGCTGCTTTTTTGTAAGGACACCTCATTCAGGAGGACTTCAGCCTTATAAATTAATCACCTCCCAAAAGTCCCACCTTCTTAGCACTGTCACCTTTGGGGGTTAGGATTTCAACGTATGAATTTGGGGGGAACATGTATATTCAGACCATAGCACTGCATCAAGTGGTTAAGTAAGGTAAAATGGTGCAGCCACTGTGGAAAACAGTCTGGCACTTCCTCAAACGTTAAACCTGGAGCTGTAGATGACCCAGTAGTTCCATTCCTAGGTTTGTACCCTGGAGACTGGAAAACATGTGTCCACACAAAAACCTATACACAGATGTACAGCAGCATCATTCACAGTAACCCCCAAACGTAAATTTCTCTTTGTGATGTAAAGGATCAGAGAATTTTTGAGTTACCTTCTTTTAGTTACTTCTCTAAGAGTTAACTGGGGAGAAATTTTCATTGTAATTTCTAACTAAGCATCTTTATTGAGTTATAGAATAATTGTGGAGCATTTTAGAAACTGATTGCTACAATGAAATGGCTTTAAAACAATGGATGGTCCATTTAGGTAAGCTCTCAGCATAATCATGACAGACTATTACTGTGAAGCATGTTCTTTAGCTGCCCTTTGTGGGGAACATTGGGGGTTTCCCTGTATCGTTACAAGTCTTTTCGCAACAGAGTGACTCCCTCTGCTCTCTTGACCTCAATTTCAGTTTCCAGCAACTTGTTTTTAAATTATTAATGCTATTTAATATTTGATATATATAGAATTGAGGCTTTGCAGGTGGTGCTAGTGGTGAAGGATCCACCTGCCAGTGCAGGAGATGCAAGAGACATGGGTTCGATCTCTGGGTCAGGAAGATCCTTTGGAATAGAAAATGGCAACCTGGAGCAGGATTCTTGCCGGGAAGATTCCATGGACAGAGGAGTCCGTGGGCCTGCAAAGAGTCAGACATGACTAAGTGACTGACTACACACACATACATAGAGATTTATATAAATTCTATATTAAAAATTACTACTTGCACTTTTTATCTGCTGTTTTTAGTACAGTATCTGGTGCGTGATAGATGTTCCATTAATATCTTTGAAATGAGCTGGGCAAGCAATACCTGATCTGTTTACAGATCTTAATCTCTCTCTGAACTTTGCAAAAATGTCCACTGTAAGTAGGTGTTACTGAGTTGAGAATAAAGTTGCTTTAAGCTAGAACTGGAATTATTACCAAGTAGATGTTATTTTCAGAAAGCTACTTGTTAAAGACGCCTCTGAAGTTATTGGTGCCTTTGTCAAGTTGTCTCTTAACATGTATACGTATATGGAGAAAACCAGCAGCATGACAGCAGAGGTTTATTTAGGAAATGAGAGATTCAGGTGCTCCCCCAGCGACCCCTGGCCCCGCCAGCCCTGCCTCTGGAGCGAGTGATTCCAGGCCTTGTGTGAGCCGTTTGGCCAGCCTTCCCATGAGCTCTGAATGTACGAGCACATTATCCACACGTGTGGAAGAGGTAGCAGATGTCTCTCTTGGATCTGGTTGCTGTGTATCGCATTGAGAGTTTTTCTGGATCCTTCCCAAATCCTCCAGAAGGCTCTGGTGAGCTTTTAACGAAGAAAGTTCTCTTGGTGTTTGAGCCTCTGGGTTCCCCAGGAGAAGCCCCTTTGGGTACAAGTACATCTGGGGTGTGCCCTGCAGGGTGAGTGGCGGCTCCCAGCTGGACCAGCTTCTTTACTTGAGTGCCTTTGAAAAGTTCTCTGAATCACTAGTAGTTAGCTTTACATGCAGGCTATTTATTATTCCAAGGATGAATTTCAGTTAAAAAGTCAATATCTTAGATAAATACAAAACCAAAACAATATACAGGAAATAGCTCACCTGTTAAAATAATTTGTTTTTGTTTGTTTGTTGTTTTCTTGGGTTAGAAGCTTGAAAAAATGAATTGTTGCTGGAATCCTTTGTTTTGAATGTCATTTTTACAAAATGTTACTGATTCTAATTAACTCCAGTGCAGAGCTCTCATCTGCCTTCTGAGTGCCTAGTGCTGACGACAGGTCTGATATGAGTCCTCGGGGGACTATTACTGTGTTACCATACTTCAGATTATCTGCAGCCACACTTAGTGCTTTCTGCCAATAATACACCAGCATACTTCAAGGAGCTTGTTTAAGAAATCAAGGTTTCTATCAATGACCATTCTGAATTGGGAAATTTAGTTTCCATGGACTTGGGATGAAGATGTTTCTGCATCGTCTTCCCGTCTCCTGGGCCTCCTCTGCCTCAGGTACTTTGCGAGGCTCCGGGCCAAGTGCCTATGGACCATGAGGTACAGCCTGAGGCAGATCTAACACAGAGGCACTGAGCAGACTTGCTGCCCAACAGCACCGCCTGGCTCTGTCGGGGCACCAGAGCACCACCTCCACAGGGAACAGGGCGTGGGCCTCCTGACCCCTGCAGAAGTCCCCTTAAGCCCACCGAGCACCCTTGTGTCCACTTGGGGCCCTCTGTCTTGGGAGAAAGATGGCCTTGATGTGACAGACTGCTTCACTTCAGAAAGCCTGAGTCTGCAGAAGCTCAGTGACAGGCAACAGTGAAGGTGGAAGGCCTGCAGCATGTGGGGGCTGTGGCCAGTGAACCTGCCCTTCGGTTCTCAGAAATAAATTTACTGTGGAAGCAGATTATAGACAGAGAAGCTGAAACTAGCACGACAGCATTTGAGAATATTGAATCTAGCTTTTCCATAAACAACTCTTTCTTCCTGAGTGGTCTCCTGCAGTCATCTCATCTGTGCCCGTTAGTGGTAACGCTCACGAGATGCGTGTGTGTCGGCTTCGGTCCCAGGCCGCCTCCCCATTGCCCCTTTCACTGTTCAGAGCTGTGCCCTCCGTGTCCCTTCTGGAGCCCGACCCATCGCCGATGTCATCCTCCCCGTGAACCAGGGAGGACATGGTTCCACAGAGCACGCAAGTGGAGCACTTCTGGCAGCCTCCCTTGACTCTGACACATCTGCAGCTTCCACGTCTTTCCGCATGACTCAGGTCTGATGAGCCGCAGACCCACATGGCACCCAGACCCGTCATCCTTCCTAGCGGGTTGTCACAGCAGACCTGGAAACTAATTTCCTGTGTGGAGCAGGTTGCTTCACTGGTGCTATTTTAGATCGTAGCGCCAGAGCCAAGGAGAAGATTAAACGTGATTCTGCCTTCCCTTTTCTCTGTGCTTTAAAAACCCACTCTGGTAATGCTGTACAATGTGAGTTGTTCCTAATGCCACTGACCATAACAAACAAAATGGATAAGATGGTAAGTTTTATATTGTGTGTATTTTGGCACAATAATTTTTAAAAAACCCATTCCTTAAGAAATTGACATTTTTATTTTAAGTATACTAGAATTTGATGTGTATTCTGGGCTTGCTATTCCTATAACAGAAGGAGTTATTAATAGAAATACAACTTTTACTGCCTTCCATTTGAGAAATAAAACAAGGTTTTATCAGCATTAATAATGACAACACTTTACATGTCATAATCTGTGGTAGGGATATATGAGTGAACACAGCTTTGTGTGTATAACTTACAAAGTGCACCTGAGCATGCTGTTAGGCCTGGCTCCTGCAGAGCATGCGTGTTAGCATCATAGGTGTGGTGTGGGTGCAGGAGGCCCCCGATGGGATGAAGTAGGGGAAACTTCAGCTCAGGACCAGCCTCCCCACCCATGACCAGGACTCGCCCGGTGACTGGCAATTCCCATCATTTCTTGGGGTCTCGGTTTCCTCATTGTAAAAGATCTTTTAAAATGGAAAGAAAACTTACCTCATGGGAATGTTTTAAAAAGCAAATGAAATAACAAATGTGAAAGGAACAGTCATGCAGAAGGGATTATTAGTAAGGAGCAAAACCTGAGAAGCATAAACATTCATTGCAAGTTGGGGAACAAGCAAGTAGCCATCAGCGATTAAAAATTGCACTTTCCTGCCCCATCTGCCTACTTCGGCACCATCATCACCTGAAACCCCAGCACCTGGTCTTCATGGAGCTCCCCCGCCCCCAGCCTTTATAACCCAAGAGTCCTTGAATAACGAGTGATTTGGAGCTGGAGCTAACGATCATCTCCAGGAGAGGACCCGACAGCTGGGCCTCTTTTCCAGGGACTCGGCCTGGAACCCCTCAGCCTTAAGCCTCAGTCGACAGGTCCTTTCCCTCGTGTCACATTTCTGGCTTAGTCTCCAGTTGTGGACAATGGCTAAGCCACTCTCCTTCCTGTCCCCTGCAGGTTGCTGCTATTAACCCAAACCACCCACTGGCCCAGATGCCTTTGCCCCCGTCCATGAAGAACTGCATTCAGCTGGCAGCCTGTGAGGCCAACGAGCTCCTGCCCATGATCCCCGACCTCCCAGCTGACCTGTTCACATCATGCCTCACCACCCCCATCAAAATCGCCCTGCGCTGGTAAGTGGCACCTGCCTCAACTCCCAGCAACCTTACTCGCCTGGGGCTTGCTGTGGGGACCCAAGGAATCTACCTGATTCTGGTGGACCAAGTTCCAGGCATGAACTCAGGACCCCGAGTAGATGCTGGGGATTTCCTCTCGGGGCTCAGGATGCACTTTCCCCCAAGTCAGGTGTGTGCATGGTTTCTAGGAGCTCCCTATCTGTATCTTGGCTAACTGAGGTGGTGTCCTCAGTACCAAGATGGGTCATGCTGGAAAGTGGACTTTCTTTAAAAAAAAAAAAAAAAAAGCTTCTCTAGTTATATAATTCTTTGCTTGAGTTGAAGTAGAATATTTCATATTACTTCCCTACCATCACTCTTTTGAGAAGTTCAAAGCTCTTGTGACTGAGGAAATACGTGGGCTATTCCAGGATGGTAGAAGCTGCATTGTAAGGCCCTCTGTCCCTGGCAGGACTCACAGTGGAGTGTGTGTGCTTCCTGCCTCCAAGTCCAACTTTCTCCCTTAGACCATCTTGCTCCCATTTAATATCTGCTTTTCCATTTTATGTTTTGCTGGAAACCATATACATGGAGGTAAGTAGCCCTTGGTGAGCCACAGGCAGGATGGTGAAGCCGCGTGGGTTCACTGGACTCTGGGGCCTTCTTCCTCAACTTCCTGCCAGTTTCCTGTCCTAACCCCACCAGACACATGGGGTCCTGGTTCCTTCCCCACAGCCTTGGAGAAAGTACTAAGACAGGAGAGGACTCTAGGGGCAGCAACATGGTGCTCAACCCTTTGGGAGGCCCCTTGAGTGACTGTAGCCCCGGTGAGGGGCGGGACATGAAGTTGCCTCCGTGGCTGGTTCGATGAGAACTTGGACTTGCAGCTTTGCCCCTGTTGCAGCGTCGGGTTGACACACAAAACCTGGAAGAGGGCATCTGCCTCCCACTCCACCCCATCCCTCTCAAGTCCCGGCTGTGGGTCTCTCTGGGGAGAAGCCTTTTCTAGCTCAGCTGATTCCTAAGGAGCTAGAGGAGGAGGGGGGTGATGGGCATTGGCCCTGGCTGCCAAGCCCACTCCACAGCTCAGCCCACTCAGACAGGGCCTGACTTCAGCCGCTCCTCCACTGCACTGCAAAAAGCAGAATGCATGTGGCCAAAGTGTACCCCGAGGGACCTCACCCGTGGAAGAAAGAGAGCTGAGCTAGCCTTCTTGTGAGGCAGGACTGTTGTCATCAAGAACAGTCATCAAGTGTGACGGGAGGTGAAGGGAGGAAGACGCTGATAACACAGTGAGACTACGAAGCAGGGATGTTGAAAAGAATCCCATAGAGACACAGGTGGGAGGACTATGCTGTTTGAAGCGAAGGACACAGTGGATGCGATTCCTACTAGGAGGGGGTGGCTATTGCCTATTAGCATGTTGGGAGATTACAGCAAGGAGCTGGGCACTGGGGGAGGCAGCAGAGGGAGAGAGGTGGAAAAGCAGGAGACGTGGAGGTAGAAGCTCCCATGCGGAGAGAAAAGGCAAATGAGGCAGAGCTGGAAATACCTGAAGCCAGTGCTGACACTGGCTTCATCCAGAGGCTTCCCCAGTTCATCCAGAGGCTTGGGCTGACAGGAAAGGAGGAAGCGGGGACCTGCCCTCCGGTGAGGCTGAGGCAGCCATACCCACACTGCCTCAGAGCATCACTCCTTTGCTCCGTGGCCATGCTCCTGCCCTTGACTATAGGTCTTTTCGTTCTTTCATTTGTGAATTTTTCTATTTAATTCTCTGTACTCTGTGATCACTGTCAGAAAAGGTTTATGGTGCCATTTAACATGACCTCAGGAAGATCTGTGGTCCAGATAGCTCAGGAAGCTGTTCATTTTATTTATGTCCAAGAAATAATTTACTAAATACCACCAGTGTACTTAAAACCCATGTTAAGCACTATAAGCAGTGCAAGAAATAATTTACTAAATACCACCAGTGTACTTAAAACCCATGTTAAGCACTATAGGCAGTGCAAAGAACCATTGCCCTCAAAAATTTATGGTCTCATTGAAGAGACAAGATGTGACCTGAAAATTCATTATTTAAATGAGTGCTTCCTGCCAGACAAGGAAATATGAACATTTCAGGCCATCCACGAGCAAGGGTATGGCACTAAGGGCTGTTTGTGTTTCCAGAGGACAGAGGGGCCAAGAGGATAAGGGAGGACTTCTTGGAAGAGAGGGAAACTGAGTCTGGGTCTGGGCAGATGGTGGGACTTGAAAGGGAACAGAGAACACACAGGCAGGTGAGTCCTCATGCACAAACGTGGGTCAGTAGAGGATGGTGTCCAGAGGGGTGACATGAGGTCAGAGGGTGGGCTGACCTCAGAGGGTCGACTGCCTTGATGTTGAGCTAAGGACCTTGGCTCTTCTAGGTCTGGCAGGGGGAGGCGTTAATGTGAGGAAATGACTTACAAATACTGTTTAAGATAATCCATATAAGGATGGGGAGACCTTGGTCAGATGAGACCTTTATCACAGCAGCATGGTCAGGATTCAAACTATAGCGGGAGGGTTAGAAACGACCGTAAGCTCCGTGGCTGGAACACCCACAGAGGCACCCCCAAATCTGTGGTAGAACCAGCCTCATCCCCACTCATTTTCCTGCTCCTGCCTGTGGATTTCCTGTCCTTACTGCTCCAGAGCTGACGGTGCACACCAGCTCTGCTCCAGGACCTGGGCTGGGTGCTGTGTCAGAGGGGGCTGTGAGTAGAAGGGCAGAGATGGGTGAGGGAAGCAGCAGGAAGAGCATAGATGGGCCTTCCGCTCTCGCCACTCCCCACTCTGCTGCCAGCGCACGAGTTGATTCATTTCTCCCCTCCGCCCCCTCCGCCCAGGCTGCGGCCCTGTGGTCCTCCACCAGCAGGAGGGCCAGACGTCCCTTCACTGGCAGCTATGGGTTCTTACCCTCGGGTCAGGCAGCAGGCTTTCACTCCACCATGAGGTGAGGCATTGTCTCGGTACCTAGCTGAAATCCTCTTTTGGAGTTAATATATAATTAAATTTTTAAAAGTAAGCATTCAGTAGGAAGCACAGTGAAAAGCAAATGAAACGAATATGGTTACCATAGAATGGAGTTTGAGATCAATACATCACGACTGTGGGTGTTGGTCATCAGATAAGCACTGCCTGGAATGATTAAGCAGAGTCCCAGATGGGAAGATCTTCTACAATTAACCACTTTCTGCATATTGAGGAATAGAAATTAGATTGAACATAACATTTCACTGAGTGTTCTTAGCCTGTGAGTAGCAATAAACCATATTCATTGGAAGAATTGTCAAGGGAAACGTGTACTTCTTTGTAACAGCTGAGTTAAAAATACCAGCCTTTTTTTTTTTTTTTTTTCACATGGAGAAAGGAGACAGTTTGTCAGATAATACTTACTTATATTCTTAGGGTCAAGGATTTCTTAAAAGTCAGTTTAATATTTTCCAGTGAAAAATGGGATATACATTCTTTGTAGAAAATTTACTAAAATAAAAAAGAGGGAAAATGTAAAAAAGATTTTACCATCATTACCACAGTTAGTGTTAACTTTTTGGTTAAAAAGTCTTTTTTTTCCTGTGTTTTTATGTTTTTCATTGATGCAATTAGACTAAATTTTTAATTTCATGTACTTAAACCTTAGCATAACAAACTTATTTATCCTTGACCTCTATAAACTCTTGGTAAATGTCATTTGTAGTGATTGCATAACATTTTACTGTATTGATATTCTGTTTTATTTAACTAAGTATAGGGCTTTAGTAATCCTATTTACTTAGGATTCAGGTATATAAAAGTGGGATAGCTCACGCTAGCTCTAGAATAGCGTTCCATGGACTTTTTCTATGAAGGGCCAGATTTTAAATATTTTAGGCTTTGTGAGCTCAAGTGTCCCAGTCTATTAACATAGCATGAAAGAATCACAGACAGTATGTAAACAAATGAGCATGACATGACTGTATTCCAATAAAACTTTACTTACAAAAGCAAGTAATGGAACAGATTTGGCCTGGGAATCATAGTTTGCCAAACCTTGCTTTTAATGGAAACAGGGGACTTCCCTAGTAGTCCTGAGACTAAGACTTTGTGAGGGCCCATGTTCGATCCCTGGTCAGAGCTAGATACTGCATGCAGCAACTAAGGGTTGGCATGTAATAAATAAAGGATCCTGCATATGGCAACAAAGATCAAAGATCCTATGTGCTGCAACTAAGACCTGGCACAACCAAATGAATAAATTAAAAAAAAAGAAAATGGAACCAGGATTTTACCTAAAAATGACTGCTGCACTTACCTATTTGTCAAGGAACCTGAGCAATAAATAACCTAGGAAAAAGCTTTGTTCAGGAACATTCCTGTATAACTAAGAGGATGGTTTTCACTATACTCATACAAGGCATAGTTGCTAGAAAAAGTTATATGCCTTATAAACAGGATATAGCCTTACTTTGTATGTACATAATACATGTATGTATGTTTAATGCCAGATGTGCTTATAAATCTTACTTGATGAAGTAGTTGTCAGAATACATCATTCTCTGATTTTTGTTTCATTTCCTTCTTAATCTTCTTCATTATCAGAAACTGATAATATCAGTAACTCTGAAGTGAGCAATTACATTACTCTCCTTATAAATGATTTCCTTACCATATACTTCCATATAGTATGAATCCAAGATATGTTTCTTTTTTTCTTTAGGCTGTTTTCTACTTACTAGATTGAATGGCAGAATACCATTTGAAATTTACTATGGATATATTTGTGTGCTCCTGAAATTATAACTCAGTGGTACTTAATTTGCTGTGGGACTTGCTGTTAAATAGATTGATGGCCATCGCATTGTGTGGCATGCAGTTGTATTGTCTGTTAATGAAAATGGCAGACATTATCTCGGATTGAATAGAGGTCAAGAAATGTGTTCCTTCCTTTCAATTAAATTGAGTAATCTCAAGGAGTTTAAATGTTAATGGCGTAGTTATTAATGTGTATTTGTCAGCATGGGAAGTCTGGTCTTCATCTTTGCCCGGTGAGAGAGGCAGTTGCACAGACACCCTGCCCTGCAGCTGCTCTTGAGGTCCTGCATCGTCCATCCAGCCTGGCCCTTTGCTGTGTCCTGCTTGTCTCACTGCAGGCTCTTGCTTTGTCTTTTGTGACACTTGTGGCATTTGCTTTGTATTTTGTCCTGAAGACTCTACCAAGAATCAGTCAGAATTGCTTTCAGAAACATTAATTCTTGCTTGTGTTTGATACTGGGATTCACCATTTATTCTCTGTACTACTGCTGCTGCTGCTAAGTTGCTTCAGTCGTGTCTGACTCTGCGACCCCATAGACGGCAGCCCACCAGGTTCTGCTGTCCCTGAGATTCTCCAGGCAAGAACACTGGAGTGGGTTGCCATTTCCTTCTCCAGTGCATGAAAGTGAAAAATGAAAGCAAAGTCACTCAGTTGTATCTGACTCTTTGCGACCCCATGGACTGCAGCCTACCAGGCTCCTCCATCCATGGGATTTTCCAGGCAAGAGTACTGGAGTAGGGTGCCATTGCTTTCTCCGTATTCACTGTACAATTTTCTCAAATACAACTTCTCTGCTGGAGAGCAAACTTTCTGCCTACGTATTGAATTGGTGCTTTCTGTTTTGTCATCTTTTTCAGCTTCTTATTAAAAACCGAATTAAAATGACTGCCTTATTTCTTATGTTTCAGGGCAGTTGATCTCGATACATTCATGAATGAAATTGTCTTAACAATTTACTTTGTAGTAATGTCACACTTTGGGTTGTAGACCTTGTAATAAACTTAATTGGGGATTTAGTTAAACTTTTTTTTTTTTTAATCCAGAGGCCCTGACATTGTGGCCATAACTGTAATTTGGCCCTGCTGTGTAAAGCCCAGGAGAACTTCAGGGTAATTTCCAGTCTTTAGGTTATGCAATTTGTCATGCCCCACTCTGAGGAAAATATTTTTTCTCCCTCAACTAGACGATGTACTCTCATTGTTCCTGTCTCTGACATACACTCAGTTAAGATGAATATCATAATGTATTGTAATAGAGCTCCTTTTAAAAAAAGTTGACATGCCGAAACCTGATTTATGCTGCTGAGAAACAAATTGGACCAGACAGGATGGCACAGGCTGCTCACTCCCTCCCCTGAGCTCAGTCCTCGGGCTGCCAGAGAAGAGTAAGATTGATGGGTCCTCCAGCGAGTCCACTCAACGAGTTAGAAACAGTGCGGATACTGATGGCTGATACTGTTGAGGGTGGGGAGTGGAGCGGGTGAAGACCAGAAGGTGCAGGCGAGGCAGAGGGCGGGTCCTCGGGTGTGCGTGTGGTCGTTTCCCTCATTGCCATGGACAGTGCAACTTGCCTACCATGTCTGGAGCTCAGAGGTAAGGAAAGAAACAAGGTTACTACCTCTCCTTTGTAGGAAAATATACACCTATAAAAATCAAGAGCACTATACCATAGAAGAGTAATTCAGAGTGAGAATAAGCATACATGAAGTGATAAGAGAGAATATTGGAACTAGGAAGAAGAAATATGAAAGATTAGTTGGAGATATGGGTCATTAAAAATATAATTGATGAAGCAAAGAATTTAAGGGTTGGATTGAAAGGTAGCCTTAGGAATATTACTAAAGTAAAGTTTGAATATCTGAGTTACTGATCATGAAAATTAAGTATAGGTTTAGGTCTCACTGTGTTAGTGATAACCACCAAAAGAATGAAAATAGAATGTATCGTGTTCGCATGAGGAGAGAGAATTTCTTCTCTCCAAAAGAAGGTAGAAAAAAAAAAGCAAGGTAAATAAAAAATGTGAAATAAGATGTCTGGAATAAGTTTTGAAGTGAAAGTGATTAGTTAGTTGAATTCACCTCTCAAAGGACAGTGATTTTCATGTTGCATAAAAATTATCATGATACAGCATGTATCACAGGATTTATGTTTAAAACAAAATATTTGAGAGTTGAAAATCAAAGGATGAAAGAGGAGAAATAGAAACCAAAAAAAAAAAAGCTGGAGGAACAATTTTAATCTGCATCAAAGAAGAATCTGAGATTTAAAAAATATTGAAAGGACAAAGAAAAATGTTTTATTGTGGTAAGAAGAGTAGACAATCAAGAAGATACTCTAATCATGGTTTTATATGCATCAAACAATATGGCCTTGAAACATTAAGATGGGAACCAAAAAGACTCTGGGTAGAAGTGAATAAACCAGGAATATAGGTGCTGAGACTAAGTACATAAAAAGTAAGAAAAATAGTTTAGATTTTTTTAATAGCAGAATTAAGTCTAATGGAGGCATATAGGACCATATACCCAACAAGCAGAGAATGCACAGTATTTTTGAACATAGATGGACCATTCACAAATAAAAACTGCGTACCAGACTCCAAAGAAAGCTGTAATGATCCCAAAGAATTGATACCATGTAAAATCTATTCTCAGACCACCATATAAGAGAGTTGGAGTGTGATAATGAAAAGAAAGTGTTAGTCACTCAGTCATGTCTGACTCTGTGGCCATAGTGACTGTAGCCTACCAGGCTCCTCTGTCTGTGGAATTCTCCAGTCAAGAATACTGGAGGGGGTAGCCATTCACTTCTCTGAGGGAATCTTCCCGACCCAGGGATCAGACCTGGTCTCCCTGCATCACAGGCAGATTCTTTACCATCTGAGTCACCAGGGAAGCCCCTTTAAAATGTCTGAAAACTAAAAATCTTATTCTTAAAAAAAAAATCCTTAAAGAGGAAATACTTTTTTAAAACATTATGAAATATTCAAAGCTGAATGACAGTACGAGCACAACTTTTCATGTCTGTGAGATGTGGTTAAAGCAAGCTAGGACTGAATACATTTAGTCAGAAAACGAAGATGAAAAATAAAAGGAAAATCAGATGTTCACTGTAAAGACCCTGGGGGGAAATGCAGTAAACAAACAGGAATATGAAAAAAGGCAGTCCTAAAGATGAAGGCAGCCCTGAGCGTTCACAGTGTCTCCACGTCCAGAGCCCCTCTGGGTAATTTCTCTAGAATTCTCCCAGTCAGGAGGAGCAGTCCTGGGGCTCTACTGCTCTTCATACACATTTTGGACCAGGACTCTCATCCTTAGCTCCTCTTTAAGCGAGTCTGGTACCTCACTTTTCATTCTTTCGGAGATTCCCCCTTATGAGGGTGCTTCTTTTGGGGTTTTCCCCTTGGAGGTTTAAGGCTTCCAGTCTCTGCTAAGTCGTTACAAATTGCCCAACTCTTGGTTAAAATTTTAAATTATGGTAATAAAAGTAGTTCACAATTGTTGAACATTATGCTGTACCATTACATGAATCAACTTATTCAGCCCCTGCAGCAAGCCTGTATGGCATGGCCTACCTTCAGCCCTACTCTCGAGAGGAGGGAATTAAGGCTGCATGGTCGTAACTGATAGAGCCAGGATTCACGCCCTGGCCTGACCCCAGCACTGACACTCCAGATGATCTGTATGATGACTGGCTTCTCATAATTTTCTCTCTTTGTCCTTGTCTTACTCTTTTTCTTGAGATCCATGTGCATGTTTAATCCAGCATGTTTAAGTTGAGTCATGGGCATTTACTTGGTAAAGGTTGTACAGGGTTCTTCAGCAAATATGCTTAGTGGAGAAACTAGAGATGCACTCTCTTTGACACTGGGAATAAGGCAAGGGTTCTCTCTGGTGGTACTTGAGTATTAGAAGTCCTGGTCATCAGTAAGACAAGATACAGTGTTTATAATTATCCATGTGCAGAGTGGGTCATGGAGAAGGCAATGGCACCCCACTCCAGTACTCTTGCCTGGAAAATCCCATGGACGGAGGAGCCTGGTGGGCTGTAGTCCATGGGGTCGCACCAAGTCAGACACAACTGAAGCAACTTAGCAGCAGCAGAGTGGGTCATATTTCATCAGTTCTAGGCTGTACATTTTCACATCTGAACATAGCTGAGATATAGTACCATCTTTTGATAAATAATATGCATGGTTCGGTTGGCAGCACTTTTCATTCTTAGCAGTGTATAGAAGCTCTTAGAAAACCCCACATCAAGATGTGTGCTATAACCTTTCTCTTTGTACTGTTTGTGAAATAACCTGACTCAGTGTTTATGGATCTTGGGCAAAATATCATGTTTGCAATAGGTAAAATTACTGAACTAGGCTTACATGCACCAAAAATAATCTCAAAATTGTAATGATGTTAACAGATTTTAATTTAAAAAGTCTAAAATTTACAGTCTAAGCTTTCTCTGTAAGACCAGAAAAAGAGAATCGCATCAAACCCTAAGTAAGTAGAAGAAAGGAAATAACAGTAAAAATAAACAAAATAGAAGATACACCAGAGAAATGTGCAAAACCCATGAAAATAGATGATAGTTTTTGAAAAGTTCAACAAAAATGTTAAACTGTAGCTAGAATGGTCAGAAAAAAACAAAAGCTATAAAATACCTGTTTCAGAAATCAAAGAGCATCACTACAGATCCAACAGGCATTAAAAGAATAGTAACAGAGTAGAAAAGTAATGTCTTGGACTGCAAGGAGATCCAACCAGTCCATTCTAAAGGAGATCAGTCCTGGGTGTTCTTTGGAAGGAATGATGCTAAAGCTGAAAGTCCAGTACTTTGGCCACCTCATGCGAAGAGTTGACTCATTGGAAAAGACTCTGATGCTGGGAGGGATTGGGGGCAGGAGGAGAAGGGGACAACAGAGGATGAGATGGCTGGATGGCATCACTGACTCGATGGATGTGAGTTTGAGTGAGCTCTGGGAGTTGGTGATGGACAGGGAGGTCTGGCGTGCTGCGATTCATGGTGTCACAGAGAGTCGGACACAACTGAGGGACTGAACTGAACTGAACTGAATTGAACACAATCCTTTTAAGTATGAAGAGTTTTGTGCTAATAAATTCTATGTCTTATGTGAAATGGATGAATTTCATGAAAGACACAGATTAATAAAACCGACACAAAAGAGGAAGAAAATCTGGATAGTTTATCTCATAAAGAAATTGAACTCCCCAGTTTTTCCTCACAAAGAAAAATTCCAAGCCCAGATATCTTTGCTGATGAATTCTAGGGAACATTTAAGAAAGAAATGATACCAATCTTTATACAAACTCTTTCAGAAAATAAGAGAAAGGGGGAACATTTCCCATCCCATTCTAAGAGGCTAACTTTATCCTGAAGATCAAAAGTCAAAGACTGCAAGAGGAGGAAAAAAAGAATCTGCAGGACAAGATCCCTCATGAACCCAAGTATAAAAAACATTTTTTTAATATTAAAAAAAAAATTTTGGCTGTGCCTCATAGGATGGAGATTCTTAGTTCTCTGATCAGGGATCAAAGCTGTGCCCCCTGCAAGTGGAAGTTTGGAGTTTTAACCATGGACCACCAGGATAGTCCCAATAGGCTTAAGAGTTCTTAACAAAATATTAGCAAATGAAGCCCAACAGTATAGAGAGAGGATAAAGTATAATGATCAAGTAAGGCTTATCTCAGGAATGCAAGGCTTAATGAGAAAATCAATCAATGTAATCCATTACATTAGCAGAATAAAGGGAAAAACCTATTTGGTTATTTCAATATATGCATAAAAGTATTTGACAGAATTTGGCACTGGTTTCATGACAAACTGATTCAGCAAACTGCAAATAGAAGAGAACATTCTCAAGCTCATAAAAGGCATCTAAGAAAAACTTACAGTTAACATTATAGTTGAAATGGCGAAAGACTAAACACTTTCCCCAGAAGACTGAAAACAAGGCAAAAATGTTCACTCTCACCATTTCTTTCAACATTGTACTGGAAGTCATAGTCAGTGCAGTAAGCTAGAAAAGAATAAAATGGCATGCAGCCTGGCAAAGAAGGAAAAAAGTCTCTCCACAGACAACATGATTATCTACATAGAAGATCATGAGGGACTTTCCTGGTGGTCCAGTGGGTAAGATTCTGTGCTCCCAGCACAGGGGGCCTGGGTTCGATCCCTGGTTAGGGAACTAGATCACACATGCTGCAACTAAGAGTTTGAATGCCACAACAAAAGATAGAAGACCTGCGTGCCGTATCTGAGACCCAGTACAGCCAAATGAATGAATGAAGAAGGAAAAAGAAAAGAAAATCATGAGGTCTTCAAAAAAGTCACTGGAACTAATAATGCATTTTAGCAAGGTTCCAAGATATCAGATCAATACCCCCAAATCAGCTGCATTTCTGTAAAGTAGTAACTAATAGTTGGAAATTGAAATTAAAAAAAAATACTATTAGCTATGACATCGAAATTCTAGAATATTTGGGGATGAATGTAACAACATATATGCTAGACCTGTGCACAAAAACTATAAAACATTACAGAGAAAGACCTAAATAAATGGAGAATTGTACTATGCTTACGGTATAGAAGACTTAATATTTTAAAATGTTCAATTCAGTCAGTCGCTCAGTCGTGTCCGACTCTTTTCGACCCCATGAATCGCAGCACACCAGGCCTCCCTGTCCATCACCAACTCCCGGAGTTCACTCAGACTCACATCCATCGAGTCAGTGATGCCATCCAGCCATCTCATCCTCTGTTGTCCCCTTCTCCTCCTGCCCCCGATCCCTCCCAGCATCAGAGTCTTTTCCAATGAGTCAACTCTTGACATGAGGTGGCCAAAGTACTGGAGTTTCAGCTTCAGCATCATTCCCTCCAATGAACACCCAGGACCGATCTCCTTTAGAATGGACTAGTTGGATCTCCTTGCAGTCCAAGGGACTCTCAAGAGTCTTCTCCAACACCACAGTTCAAAATCACACATCAATTCTTCGGCGCTCAGCTTTCTTCACAGTCCAACTCTTATATCCATTCATGACCACTGGAATGTTAATTCTATCCAAATGTTAATTCTATAGATCCAATTGATCTATAGATACATACAGTGCAATATCCCAGTCAAAAATCACTTTTCTTGGGAAGTTGATTTTAATGTTTATATAGAAATGTAAAGAGTCTAGCCAAAAAAATTTTGAAACAGAGATACGTGGTTCATTTCAAGATTTAATATAAAGCCACAATAATCTAGACTGTGGTATTGGTGAAATATAGCCATGTATATCAGTGGAACAGAATATGGAGTTCAGAAATAGACCCCAACATACATGATCAATTGATTTTGGACAGAGAAACCAGATAGTTCAGTGGAGAAGGGACTGTCTTTTCAACAAATGGTACTGGACCAACTGACTTTCCTTTCAGGAAAAACAAAAATAAAACCTCACTCTTACTTTAAACAAAAAAATTAATTTCTGATCTTCTGTATAAAAGACAACTATAAAACTTAAAGATGAAAACATAGGAGAAAGTGTTCTTGAATTCTTACACAAACCACAAATAGCACAAATCATTAAACAGTTGATATATTGAGGTTCATTAAAATAAAAACTTCTTTGATAGACACTATTGAAAAAATAAAAGGACAAGCCACAAACTAGTTGAAAAGATTTACAGTACATGTATTTGAGAGAGATCTGTATCTGGAGTATATAAAGAACTATAAAAACTCAACCATGAGAAGACAACTTAAAGTGGGCAAATGATTGAATAGCTGCTTAATAAAGAAGATAGACAAACAGCAAGATAGACACATGAAAGATAACCACATGTAAGCGAGAATGTTGAGTAACTGGAATGTTGTCACATTGCTGTTGAATGCAAATAGTACAGCTACTTTAGAAAATAGTATGGCCATTTTAAATAACTTTAAATACACACATAGCATTGTTGCTGTTTTAGTCACTGTGTCTGCCTCTTGTAACCCCATGCACCATAGCCTGTCAGGCTCCTCTGTCCATGGGATTTCCCAGGCAAGAATACTGGAGTGGGTTGCCATTTCCTGCTCTGGATAGGGAAGGTTGCCTCTTCCCTGTCCAGTGATGAAACCCATGTCTCCTGCTCGGCAGGTGGATTCTTTACCACTGAGCCACCAGGGAAGCATACAACCCACCAGTTCTGCCATATATTTACCCAGGAGGAATGAAAGCATGTGTCCACACCAGGATGTGCAGTGAATGGTTAGAGTTTTGTTCATGGTGTCCAAAACCTAGACACAGCCCAGAGAGGGTTCATCCATGGGTAAATGGGCCAACTTAGGGACATACACTCAGTGTGTCATTGCTTGCCAGTAAAGAACATGCTCTCAATATAACCTGAATAAGTCACTGCTTAGAAGACGATAAGCCCAAAAGAGTACATAGTTTATAATTTTGTGATGTTCTCAGTGTGAACTATAGCGAGAGAAAGCAGATCTGAACTTGCTGGAGAGAGACAAAGGATGGGCTGGACAGCGCTTTAGGGTGATGGAAATGTCCTGTGAGGGGATGGGAGTGGTTAGTTGCACAAACATACATTTGTCAAATGCTTTCAATTATAATCTGAAATGGGTGCATTTTATTGTATGTAAATTGTACCTCATTGAAGTTGATTTAAATGTTTTTAAATGCATAATATTGGGTGAAAAATAAAAAAATACAATACTTTTTTTGTAAACACCAACATAGTATAAATAAGTTTACAAGTTTGCACATATACTTAAAATATGGAAGGGCATACATTAAAGAGATGTGGGTAGGTGCCTGTGGAGCTTCAGACAGGTTGGGGAAGTAGGGAAGAAAACAGCAAAACAAAAGAGGTGTACACCTGTGATGATTTGTTCCACTGATATGGAACTGTCAACAGCCTTCTGGACAGCTGACATCTTAGAAAGTTCACATATATGAATTGGACTAGGAAGACCACCCTTTGCAAGATACCAGGATTTTAAAATCATGTCTCCTTTTCTTTCTTTTAAATATCAGATGTCAGTGTTAAAATGTTGTCCCAAGGCTCAATGTAATCAATAATGGTAAAAAGCTAAGAAATAATGTTTGCAGAATTACTGTCTAAATACTGACAAATTTGACCAAATTTTAAGGGACTTTCCTTGTGGTCCAGTGGTTGAGACTTTGCCTTGCAATACAGGGGGTGCAGGCTCAACCCCTGGTGGGGGAGCTAAGATCCCACTTGCCACGGAGCTAAAAAACCAAAACATAAAAGCAATATTGTAACAAATTCAATAAAGAATTTTTAAAATGGTCCACATCAAAAAAATCTTAAAAAAAATTTTAGGCACATAGGGCCTTTTGAAAATCATCTTATTTCCCTAAGGAAAAGTATTAAGTAGGCAAGTATTGAAGGGCAAGTTGCCTTTTTATTTTTGTTCACATTGGGGCTTAGTTCAGTTCAGTTGCTCAACCGTGTCTGACTCTGTGACCTCATGGACTGCAGCATGCCAGGCTTCCCTGTCCATCACCAACTCCCAGAGCTTGCTCAGACTCATGTCCATCGGGTTGGTGATGCCATCCAACCATCTTATCCTCTGACATCATGCCACCCAACCATTTTATCTTTCCCAGCATCAGGGTCTTTTCCAGTCAGTTCTTCACATCAGGTGGCCAAAGTATTGGAGCTTCAGCTTCAGCATCAGTCCTTCTAGTGAATATTCAGGACTGATTTCCTTTAGGATTGACCGGTTAGATCTTGCAGTCCAAGGGACTCTCAAGATCTCCAACACCACAATTCAAAAGCTTGGATTCTTCGGTGCTCAGCTTTCTTTATGGTCCAACTCTCACATCCATACTGGCTTATATTCTCCCTTCTTCTCTAGTGTTTACCTAACAAGAGTATGTGGAATGTGTTATCTCAAACAGATCTCATTAGGCAGTTCAGTGAGTCCAAGAGTCTTTTGTGAGAGTTTGAACACATCAGTACGTAACATGTGTGGAAGACTCGAGGGGAGCAAGTGTGAACAGAATATTCTTTTAACAGAACAGCAGTGTTCAGGAGAGAATAAAGACTATATGCAGTTCAGCTCACAGTGGGGCTCTTACAGCCACTGAGTTATTAATATAATTCCAGGAAATCAACTTTGGGTGAAATGATACTCATAAAATAACATTCCACCCCCTCCAGCCTCCTTCCCTCCTGGTCCTCCTGATGATCAGCAGCCAATGGGAACAAAGTCATTTGTTGTCTGCTGCTTTGATACCATCATCACTATGTTCCAAATTAGTTTTAATCCCTGTTTGAAACCATACCTGCAGAGCAACTGAATTATATCCCTTTTTATAAACAATTACTTGTTAACTATTTATTTGCTTATTTGTATCTTCTTATTAAACTTCTGGGCCTTTTAACCAGTACTTTGACTTATCTGATTTGTGTGCCTAAGGATGCAAAATTAGTAACATTAAATCCCGTTGCTTCAAAGATGGTTAATGTATACAGCTGCATACTTAACAGCACACCTGCATGACCCTTATGGAATTAAAAAAGCAATCCCTTGGTGCTGAAGTAGACAGCATATTGCATGAACCAATTTCATTCTCATTTTGCTTGTGCTGAGATGAAATTGATGATTCCTCTTAAATAGCATCATGTTTTGAATAACAGAACCATGTGACCACGTAAAACCCCTGCAGATAGTAGCGTAATGACCCCATCATTGTGTGTGTGCGCTAGTCACTCAGTCGTGTCCAACTCCTTGCGACCCCATGGACTGTAGCCTGCCAGTCTCCTCTGTCCAAGGAATTCTCCAGGCAAGAATATTGGAGTGGATTGCCATTCTCTTCTTCAGGGGATCTTCTCAACCCAGGGATCGAAACTGGGTCTCCTGCATTGCAGACAGATTCTTTACCACTGCACTACCTGGGAGTCCCATCAGTGTCTAACATGGTATAAATGAAGCCATGAGATGTCAGCTTCTTCTTTGTATTTTTAGCTTCGTGTCATTTGCTCGCTAATGTCCACACGCTTCACTCTGAGTGTTTAAACTGAATGTGAAGGCCACGGTAAGGTGCTGAGACTGGGCATTAAACCTCTCTCTCATATTAACTGTTGTCACCAAGGTCATCAGAACAGCTTGTTTGCTTATCCTGAGATTGAATGGACCTGTGGAAATAACCTGTTTTGAAGGTGTATTCTGTTTGGTCAGCCTTATAAGTACTTATAAAGATTTGTGAGACCCAAGTCCCCATCTGCTAAAGAGACATACCTCCTCTCCACCTCTTAGGGGTGGAGAAGAGGATGAGACTCCTCTGCTCACTGTGGAGGCAGCCAGCATCTTCCTGGGGGGTGGGGATCATAAAGTCTACTCAAAGGAGGAGGAGGAGGCTGCACCTTAGTTGATGGTCACTGCTGGTCTCTGTGGTAGCAGAGCATCCCATGTGTTGGGGACCCTGAGGCCTGAGGGAAGATGGGTGACTGCGAAGCAGTGGAGTATGGAGCCGTGGTTTGCAGCTGGAAGGTGGACTGTTCCATAGCATCTTGTTCCAGGGGTGTGGTGCCAGGTCGAGGGTCCCGTCTCCAAAACCAGTGAGATGGATTGATCTCTCCCCTGTAGGAGCACGATGGCTGATTTGAGAGACATACACGTGGATCAGTAATAGAGTTACTTGGGTGCTGCTGGAAGTGGGTATCCAGAGGCACAGACCCACACCCGACAGAGCACTCCCAGGGTGGGCAAGACCTGGAGGTGGCTGTAGCAGTGGCCCTCAAGTGGGTGTGGGCAAACTCAAGGCAGCTGGGCTTTCCCAGCTAGCCTCTCCCTAGCCCTACCCACTGCCCAAGTGGAGAGCAGCAGGGTTTGCAGACGTGACTCATTAAGGCTTTTCAGGGCCTTCTGATGCCTTCTTCCTACTTAAAAAAGGAGAGGCGGAGGTGGAGTGGGATGGAGGCTTTCCAGGTAGAGGAGATCTGAGGGCCTGGAGGGAAGGAAGAGAGTAGAGCTGGACTCGGTCAGCTGGGGAGGGTGGGGTCCTTGCTGACTCGGGAAGGATCAGTTGTCACTTTGTTTTCAGCTCAGGAGGCTTCCGCAGTTGTGTGAGATGAGACAAGCTCCTCCTGAAGGAGTTGTTTCACTGGGATCCATCACCAGGTTTCAGTGTGGTTGAGGTTGCTCATTGAGGATGTGCTGGGTTCTTCAAGTCCAAATATAGCAAGAAAGTTGGCCAGAGGGAGTGAGGAGAGAGGGGAGCCAGACCCCCACACCCTCTGGCCACCCTTCAGGATTGAGAATTGGGAGAGGCCTTGTAGTTAAGAAGTCCTCGGTCACCCAAGGCAGTAACAGCCAGAAGGCATGGGGCTACTTTGAGAAAGGGAAGGCCACACAGGTGGAACTGTGTTAAGGAAGTGAGGGGCTGAGGATCAGATGCTCTTTTCAGGGGAAGATGTATCACTTAGGAAATGGATGTTGGCATTAAGTTAGTTGCTTTTTTAATGTTCCTCTTGTTTTTAATTGGCAAACATTTGTAAACTAGAAGGAGATATCTTTCAGAGAGGAAACAATTGCGAGTTCAGAGGCTGAACGTTACCCTCCCACGCCACTGACCTGACCTAAAACAGAACCCACGAGTACAAGTAGGTTAGCTCAGCTAGTGTGACTCAATGAACACCCCCATGGGGTGATTTCCAAGCTTCCTACCTGGCTTGGGAGTCCAAGAACATATAGTGTACTGGGTATGTTAAAGAACACAATTTACATCTAAAAGGTAATTGGAAAATCAACCTGAATCCCCTCATTTGCTGCCAGAATGCCAGGAATTGGCTCAGTTTCTCAGCAATGCTCCTCCATCCTCGGGAACTGTTTTTCTGGTGGATTTAATACCATGAGAACCCTGAGAAGCTGATGGAATGTCTGGGCTTCCTTCCCTGCACCTGACCCAGCGTTGCCAGGCTTGGTCTGCATGGGAAAGCTGCCCTGGCCTGGTGGCTCTGCCTGTTCCCCACACAGTCCTCAGACCAGTAATGTTATTGTATCCACCTGCTGCCAAGTTAATGGGCACAGACTCACAGTTCATAAAGCAGCTGGGTGCTTATCAGGGTATACTTAATTGATATTTATCTCATAAGAATTAAAATCATGTTCGTGCTATTAATGTTCAGAAGTGTATTTGGGTATTTCCTTTTCCTTGGTGTGATTGGAGATATGACTGCAGAAAAGCACATAGGGAGAGCTTAGGTGTTAGAGGGGACAGGAAGAGGATGGGGCTGGTTTGGTCCAACTTTAAATAGGAGACCTAAACACCAGGAAGATTTAAATCCTGAGGAAGACAACTGCATAGGCCATAGCCCAGGGAAAGCTATGACAAACCTAGACAGCATATTAAGAAACAGAGACATCATTTTGCCTACAAAATGTATATAGTCAGAGCTCTGGTTTTTCTAGTAGCCATGTACGAATGTGAGAGTTGGACCATAAGGAAGGCTGAGAGCCAAAAATGCTTTCAAATTGTGGTGCTGAAGAAGACTCTTGAGAGTCCCTTGGACTGCGAGGAAATCAACTCTGAATGTTCACTGGAAAGACTGATGCTGAAGCAGAAGCTCCAATACTTTGGTCACCTGATGCAAATAGCCAACTCTCTGGAAAAGACCCTCATGCTGAGAAAGGTCAAAGGCAGGAGAACAGGGCGGCAGAGGATGAGATGGTTAGATAGCATCACCAACTCAATGGATATGAATCTGAGCAAACTCCAGAAGACAGTTAAGGATAGGGGAGCCTGTGTCCATGGAGTCGCAGAGTCAGACACAACTTAGCGACTGAACAAGGTCAAACTCGTGCAGCCGGCCTGTCAGCTATGGCCAGGCAGACGGGAGCTCTCAGTCACTCTGTCGTGTCCGACTTTCTGCGGCCCCATGGACTGTAGCCCACCAGGTGCTTCTGTCCATGGAACTTTCCAGTCAAGAATACTGGAACAGGTTGCCATTTCCTACTTCGAGGATCTTCCTGACCCAGGGATTGAACCTGTTTCTTGCATCTCCTGCATTGACAGGTGGATTCTTTACCACTAGCACCACCTAGGAAGCCCAGGAAGGAGAGACTTGGCTCTAGTATTCCTGCAAGTCTGTTGGCCTTTATTAATGAGCACAGGCTGAACTAAAACCTGACCTGAGGTGTGCACACCTCTCATTTGTTTGCTGTTTTAACTACCTCTCTCTTGCCTGCATTTTACCTGTTACACAGGGATGTACAGGCACTTCAATCAGTTCTCTCCAGAGCCTATGACTGGACCACTCACCCTACCTGGTGGCTTCCACTCTGCCTGTGGCCTTCCCTGCGCGGCTGAAGGAGTCTCTGTCTTTATAAGCTTTCATTTTACACTTGTACCATCTTTTCTTTCTGCTTTCCCTGATCGAATTTGAGATGATGCATTGAATTGTAGGAGGAGTGCAAGGTACATTATTTGGGAGTGTGGGTCTAGTGGCCTTAGTCTCCATGGGAATGCCGTGGCACATGTCTCTACACTTGGCCTTGTCACTGGGTGATTTCAGAACCTTCTGATCCTCAGCTTTCTCCCACATGAAATAGGAATAATAATAGTAATAGCCAGTGTATAAGCTGTCTGACCACGGAAGTTACTTCATTAATGACTTCGTCCTGATCTTAATCTTCCTTGAATCCCTGGAGATGCTTCTGGGCAGACTGAGGTTGGAGGGATGTGGAAGGGGGGTTGCTCGGGGTTGCTCAGTGTTGCCCAGACATCTCTCATCACATAATCTCGGCTCAGCTCACAGCTTCTGGCCTAAAATACCAAACCTATTGCCTGTTTTCCATGTTGTGTTCTCCTCCCAGGAATCATTTAGGTGTTAAACTTAGGGACTGAGTCAGAGATTGCAGAATTTTTTAACAGTAAGAACCTCCCAGGTTTAAAACACCTGGGGCTTATTCCAAAGAGGCTCTGCTGTGGCCATTTTTAAGCATGAGTTTTGCTACGCACTGGATGAGTGGAAAGTGGGCTGCAGCTGAGAAGTGCGAGTTCTCTCCTCGGTTGGAACATGACCTCACCCATGATGGGAGCCCAGTGACCGGGTCTGAACTGACCAGGCATGCACAAGACCATTGTCTGAATTTCTAACCCAGCCCCCGGCTCTCCAGGGAGCCATATGCTGGTTACAGAGGCAGGAAGAGACGAATGTCTGCGTTATTTCAGTAAAGCATCTGTAACACGCTGGAGGGGTTTGTTTGTATCTTTTGATTGTGGAAGGAGTGTGACACTGCATGGCTTATCTTGGTCTCCAGTCCTGCTTAAAATTCCTTCCAGCCGATTTCTCCTCTCACTTGTATCTGGAGAAGAATCAGGACCTGGCTCGGGGCCACCAGACATGCCGGGACTTCAGAGTTCTGCAGTGACATCAGCTTCAGTTCTCTGTAATGGGGACTGACTGGTTCTGAAATGATCCACCAGGTCGCCGTGTAGCTCACAAGCACTGCTGCTCTCAGCGTATCAGGGGCCTGTGTTTTTAAATAGGGTCAGCTCTCTTGAAGTTGTCACTTGAATGATAGGTGGTATGGAATTTGGTGCTATGGCACCACCACTGGGGTAGGGGTAGCTTCTGTTCACCTCGATTTTCTTCATCCTTGTACACACGTGCGTAAACTGACCCCCAGAGTGAACTTGCAAATGTAGACAGAAGATTGGGGGTCAAGGACGTAGTTTCTTAATACAGAAAGAGCCCATCAGGTGGCAAGAAAAAGATAATTATAAATATGATGGAAGAGTGTAACTTAAGGGGTGTTTGGCTCTTTAATTTAAAAGAATCATTTAATTTTTACATAAATTTAACTTTCTGGGTCTGCTTTGGGGCCATCCTACATCTTAGATAAGGACAGATGAAGGCCCAGCTCCTCTGTATGAGAGTAAACAGGTGTGTTTACTGGCAAACACTCCCTTCAGCCTTTCAGCCCTGTTTTCCTTTTATATTAATATAAATACTAGAGAACCACATTCCCAGGGGATGGCAGGCTCTACCACCGCCTCTCAGCCTTTCCTCAGCTCTGCCGACTCATGAAGACGCCTGCTAAATCAGAACTGTGCAGTGGGGCTCACGGAGGGGTTATTGAGTGAGAGGATTGGGGTAAATACAGTCTTGTTTTGAGCTTATCAGGTAAAATTACACCTTAAGATCTGAATCAGGCTGAGGAGGCTGGAACATGTGAGGCTGTCCCGAACAAGCAGAATTCTAACTTTACCCAGTGAATTCCATGGAAACAGGCCCCAGAAAGTTGGGAAGAAACGTATGGAAGCTTGTTGTGTGCTCCATCTCTTTTCTGTGGTTTGTGGTTGGGGGTCATGAGCATCAGCTCTGTGGAAGAGAGCTGCCCTTTGAAGAGAGCGGGTTACTTTCTGCTTTCACCAGTCAGTGCAGGGGCTTCATTGCTGATGACCATGGGGATGAGCTGGGCTGGGAGGGGCTGGGAGCCACTTTCACATCTTGACTTTCTTCAAAAATAGAAACAAACTGCTCAAGTTTTGAGAAATTAGATCTTTTCTTGGAACGTTTTCCTGACATTGACTCACAGACATAGAGGATCACCTGCTTTGACCCTCTCTTTCTCTCTCCACTTACTTTTCATTACAGGGTAATTTTCAGCCATTCTACACAACAATCAAGAGAATAATAAAGCAAACTCCCTTGTACTCATCACCCCAAATCTTAAAATTGTTACTTGCTCTATCATTTTCTTTTTATGGCTATTTTTAGTAAATTACAGACATGATGCTATCTACCCACCAATACTTAAATATGCATTTTTTCAAAGACTTTTTTATTATGACTACAATTGTCTTGATCTTTTCATCTCTTCTGAACCAAAATGAAAGCACCCTGGTGGAGTTAGCACTGTTCCATTGAAAGTTCTTTCTGCTTTCGCCGGGCAGGTACTTAAGGAACCCCTGGGATATCCTTGAGGCTCTGGCCCTCAGAACAAGACAGGTGGGGTCAGCTCATTCCATCCTTCGGCCGGAAACTCAGATGAGGTGATGGTATGCGTTTCTCTGTCTAATGAAATAATTAGTTTTCCCTTTCGCTGGCTTGCCTCTGAAGCTGACAGCAGTTCAGACAGCTGACTCCTGAACCTCATTTGTGTCTTGTCCTGGTTACTGGCCTAGAATCTCCTGAGGAGAGTTCTGTACATTTAAAAGTGATAGCTATTTAAAGATTATAAATTAGAAAAGTCTCTTCTACTTTTTTTCTCCTAATAATACAATGGCATACTTTTAAATTTAGCTTCAAATACCAGATAATTGACACACTATTTCATGTAGGTTTTTTGTTTGTTTTTTTAACCTGCTAGATTAAATGAAATGTCAAGGAATTTGCTTGTCTTATTTTAATAGTGTATTGCCACTTTGGGCTGTCTCCCAAAACTCCTTAAAAGCCTGACATCTCTGGCAGTGCACTTTCACATTCAGAAGGACTTGGTTAAAATAGTCTGATCTGTGAAGCTCCTCGGCATCACCGTCCATGGAAACCCCAGTGCCAGCCCCTGAGAAGAACATGGCCATGCTCAGTACAGCCTCTGCTCAGAACGCAGCTACCTGAGGACTCCAGAAAGTAGGCAGCACTTTGGGGACTGAAATCAGAAACTTCGAATAACACTCAGTGGGGATCCAGTCCCGTGGGTCTTTTCCTGCCCTGGCTCTCCCAGCTCTGACCCAGGTGCAGGCTGAACCTGCATAGGGGGTGCTGAGAGCTCGTCTTTCTCGCTGGAGGACAGGGTCACCTGTGCGTGGGAGAGAGCGAAAGGCACTCCGCCTCCACAGAGCACCAACCTAGGAGCTCTCTGAATCCCTTTGTTCAAGATTCTTTGTAGGGCTCAGTCTCTAGTCCCCTTCCCTCCTGAAGAAGGAGGTTGGAGGTCAGCATGTGGCTGGAAGTTCCCATCTGATCTAGTGTTTGGTCTTTCTGGTGACCGGCCCCTGCCCTGAATCACCTCATCAGCCTAAACTCAGTTGTGGTCAAAGGGGGCTCCAGAAAGGAAACAGCATGCACTTTGTATCCTCAATGAAGTCACAGAAAAATGGTCTCTGAAAAAAAATGAATAAATATTGAGATTGACAAAACATTACATCAAGATGCAAAGAGAACCAGCAAAGAGAAAGAAAAAGTTTAAGAAATCAAATTTAGTTCTAAAGTTTGTGACCTTAAAATTGGTCAGAAGTAGAAATACAGGAGACAGAAAGCAGTAAGAAAATAATGAGAAGCAAGAAAACTAAAATGGCGAAGATTCAACATGCAGATAATTATCCTTAAAATACGGACTAGAACACTTGGTAACAAAGCAATGTGTAAACATAAGCCATATTTCAGTTAAGTATAAGTTTTCTCTTCCTTCTCATAAAGTTACCATGACTGAGGTACCAAACCTGACAAATGCAGTGTGTGTACACACGCACATATTACTACACACGCAAACATATACATAGACACAATGCAGATGAAGTCAAGATGAAATTTTAGCACTTAGCTCCTCCAGTATAAGAAGAGAACAAAAAACTGTGGCCAAGTGAGAATCATTCCAGGACTGCTCTGATGACTTTCTATTAGGCTGCCTATTACTATAATTCATCATCTTAATAGGGGAGAGGAGAATAGTTACTTGATAAAATTAAAAATGAATTTTAATAAAACCTTATAATAAAAATAGAAGAATACTTCCTTTATATAAGAGAAATTTTTTCTCAACTAGCAGCTATCATCCTGCACTAATGCTTCGATACTGTGTTTCATTAATGTAATTAGAACAAAGCGGGGATGTATACTAAGTGTGATTCATTTAACAACTTTTGGAAATGCTAGTCAATATAATAATTAGGTGCAAAAACAAAGTGAAAGTATACATATTCTAAAGAGAAGGCAAATTTGCGTTATTTATGTCTGGTCTGAATTTTAACTTTACACAATAAAAACCAATGAAAAACTATTAGCAATAACATGAACATCCAGCAAAGTGACTGATTACTAAGTGGACATAGATCAATACCATAAACCATAACACTCCAGGCTACCTCTGGGGAAGGGACAGCAGCAGATACCATGGTGGGGACACAGGACCTTTCAGATTTTGTAATGTGCTATTTCTTAATCTGGGTGCTGCTTACATTTACTTTATTAGTCCTTAAACTCACATCTGTATCTTATATACCCTTCATATATTATACACTTTACAATTTCCTTAAAACTGTTGCCCTTTTTATATATTAAAAATAGCAAGGAAATTTGGGGAAGGAAGATAAATCTAATTCACAGTTGCAACAGTAACAATGACACAACATAAACGAGCTAAGAGTATATTAGACATTTGTGTAGAAAATTCCATAAAACTTTACTGATTAATATGAAAGGATTGAATAAATGAATTGACCACATTATTATTACATAGTGAGAACCAGAAGATTAAGGGTATAAATTCTCCATAAATTAAATCATAAACTTGACACATATAGATAAAGTTATTTTAAAGGTCAAGTAGAAGGATAAATGTTTGCAATATCCATAGAAAGTAAAAAATAAAATTTGTGAAAGAAAACTGCTGCTGCTGCTAAGTTGCTTCAGTAGTGTCCGACTCTGGGCGACCCCGTAGACGGCAGCCCACCAGGCACCGCCGTTCCTGAGATTCTCCAGGCAAGAACACTGGAGTGGGTTGCCATTTCCTTCTCCAATGCATCAAAGTGAAAAGTGAAAGCGAAGTTGCTCAGTCGTGTCCAACTCTTAGCGACCCCATGGACCACAGCCCACCAGGCTCCTCCATCCATGGGATTTTCCAGGCAAGAGTACTAGAGTGGGTTACCATTACCTTCTCTGAAAAGTTATTAAAATACATTTTGAAGGTTCAGGTAGAAAAAGAGCAGACATTAGTCAATGGAACAGAGTACAGTTCCAGAAACAGAATCTATTTAAGAATTTATCATTTGGAAAAAGAGTGAATTACTCAATATTCTTTGGGACACAGGGCTAACCATCTGAAAATTTTCTAATCCTTACCTCTTAACATGATAAAATAAATTCCAAATATACTGAGGTTTTAAATGCGAAAAAGAAAACACAAAAGTACTGGAAAAATTATTAGAATTAAAAAGCTGTAAAGGAAGTGATAGGCTTTATTTAATACTAATTCTAAGTTTTGTATGGCAAAGAAAGCAAAAAACAAAACTTTTAAAAAGTTATGAATTAGGGGAAAATTGTGTAATGTATAACAAAGCCACCCTCAGTTTTGTTAATGTATAAAACACTTTAAAATCAATAAGACAAGAAGGGCATAAACAGGCAATAAGCCAAAGAAAAATACAAAGAACCGGAAAAATTATTAGCTGGCATTTAACCTCAATAATAATCAAAGCAATTCCAGTAATGTGTCATTTCTCACCTATCAGTAGGACAGAGGGTTTTTCTTTTATGTTGATAAACGCAGTATTTTCCAGAAGTTAAAAAGTGGATATATTCAGCTTTGATGTGACAGTAAATGACACTTTCCTCTGGAGAGCCATCAGACAATGGCTGGTCATTCAATAGGGTACCCATTCATCAGGCAGTTCCATTGCTACAAATACATCTTGAGGACAGCACACTCATGTTCATGAGAAACAATGTTCTGTGCATCAGCTTTTATATTGTCCATGATATATACAAGGACAAGTTATAAAACAGCATGTATAAACTACAGTCTTTTCATATAATGGAATACCAGTCAGCAGGGGAGAAGAGTAAATTCATGAAACCAGCAAAAGCATGGATAAATACCTAACGCATCATGCTGACTGGAAGAGGTCTTATACAAAAGTAGATACTCAATGAGTCCTTGTATATGAAACTCTAGAACCGAGGAGTAAAAATCAGTGGAAAAATCAGAGCAGTATTTGCCCCTGGGGGCAATGGGAGGAAGTAGGAATTGGCTGAGAAAGGGCTAAAAAAAATTCCCTGGGATGTTGGTAGAAGTCCCTGAAGCAGCTTGGGTACACAGGCACATGAATTTGTCAAAACCCAATGAGTGAACAGTTAAAGATGTGTGCACATCATTATATGTAATTTTACATCAAAAGATAAAAAACAATGAGCAAATACTGAACGTTGGTTTGTGTGCTGAAGAATTTAAAGGGAAGTAAGTATACCACTTTCTCTGTCTCATGAAAAATGAGATGCACTGATGGATGGAGAAGCAGAAATGTGATAAAGCAAATGTAATCAAATACTGATGGTGGAGCCTAGATGCTGGGATCTAGGAGCTTAACTCTAAAATTCTTTCAACTTTGTTGAATGTTGGAAAATACTGGGGGTGAGGGGAAAGCTGTAGTGTGTATGGCAGATTCTCTTATGGTAAGAAACAAAAGCTGAACAAAACCCAAGTGTAGATATTGATTGTACACGTGTGCTAGGCACAGTCTGGATGCAGAGGGGCAGTCGGCAGTGGGATTGGGCTGCAGGACCAACTCCACTTTTCCATCGTCTGTATTGTTTGGGCTATTTCAGGGACTGATTTTACTTTATCCCAGCACAAAATAAATCAGTATGGTTCAGTTTTCTGTAAGAGATAAATAGAAAGTATTAATTGTTACCTTAGATGTGGGAGTAATTTTCACTTGTAATTTTCTATACTTTTAATTTTTATGATAAATGTATGGAATTTTTTCTAATTGGAAAAAAATTTAGTATATTTCCATTCTCAGAAACAATAGCATCCAGCAGTTATATGACAGTTTACAAAGTTACAGAGTTGAGTTTTCTTTTTAGCATCCATTAATTTGTTCTTCATAAAAATCTTGAAGCCAGTCACTTGCAAGAGCAACAGGAAAAAAGATATATGAAATATTAGGAATCAATCTTATACCATATTCACTTGGTGACACATTTATGGAGTATCAAAACTATATGTTAGGGCACCCTTCTAAGTACTCGTGACACACTGATGAACAAAATAAAAGAAGTCCTTGTACTCATTGAGCTTATCTTCTATGATAAAGACAAGCAATCAAAATATATATTAAGGTAGCAAGAATGCTATTTTAAAAAAGCACAGTACACGAGTAGAGAATGAAGGTGCTATTTCCTTAGGCTGGTCAGCGAAGGTAGAAGAAATCCGAGTAAAACAAAGGAGTAAACCTTCCAGTTTGGGGCAAGAGGGAGCAACCTGTGCAAAGGCCCTGAGGTGGGGCTGTGCCTGGCAGATGGAAGGAGGAGAAAGTGTGTCAGGGTGACTGGTACTGGATAAGCAGAGTGAGAGTGAGGAAGTAAAGTCAGAGCAGTGACTAGAAGCCCAGGGCAGGGCCTTTGGAGGCTAGGCAAGCACCCTGCATTTCATCCTGCATGGCAGGAAGCCTCTGGAAGGTCAAGATGAAATGATTTATCCCCGCATTTCCTCATAAGAGGCTCACTCTGGCTGCCTAGTAGAGAATTCCTGGGAGAGAAGTAGGGAGCACAGGCAAGAAAGGAAGCAGAGAGACTATTCTGGAAAATGTGAGGGATGCTGGGTCCTGGCCTGGGGCTGTGTCCTCAAGGAGGTAAAGGACGTTAGGCAGCGTCAGGAGACCTATTTGGTTGTCACAATTGGGATGGGGTGCTGTGGCATCTCATGGGTAGAGGCTAGGATGCCACCCCCACAGCAAAGAATGATCTGGCCCCAGTGTCCTTAGTCCCCAACTGAGAAACCCTGGCCTGGAAGGTCAGCAGGCAGGTGGTGAGCAGTGGTCAGGTGCTGTGTAACGTCCCCCGCAGTTTGGAAAGGGCAAATCAGACGGACAGGAGTCAAAAGTGGCCTAGCCTGTTGAGGAGCTCCAGCAACCAGCACAATGTAGTCAGCACTAAACGTCTGCCAGCTGTTGTGTTTATTGTTATAATTACTAATATCCAGCTTTGTGGAATTGTCGAGCCATTTTTATTGTCCCTGATTTTGCCTGATGTAGTTCTGGTGCAAAGGGAATGAATACAGGCTGATGTACAGTTTTGTGGCCTGTCAGTCACTGGTTCATCCATGCTGCTCATACCATATCATGCATATTTTAAAGTTGCATAGTGTCCCTATCTCTAATTTCCTTCTTAACTTTATATTTCCTGCAGATTTATGATAATACTTATTTCCCAGTTAATAAGTTATTTTTATAAAGTCTAATTCCAAAATGTGGTCAACAATGAATCTAGTTTTATTAACTATTTTTCTCTTGATTTTAGGTTAGAATACTTTCCGTTGTGAATGAGACACTGAGAAATTCTGGATTCTGCTAACTTCCTCCTGTTTAGCTGTAGATGGTTTAATTGACCTTGTAGTCTCTTGGCTACAGGACTGGTCATCTTTGACTTTGCTCCTGGTTTGGAGGATGCAACTCTGTATCCTGAGCCATGGTTGTCTCAGGCCATACCCCACAGTGGAAAGCCCCAGGTGTTCGTAGCCCCCAGTGTGGCACTGGCCGGCCCTGCCTGTGTGCATCTGCTGGTGAGCAGGCATGGAAATCTCTCCTTGGTGCCCTTCAGCTCTCATGTCCCCGGGGCTCCTTGGGGTCTGATCCCGTGCCTGTGCAGTGCCCAGGTCAGCCCAGGGTCCTAGGAGAGCTTGCTCGCAGGGTTTGGCTCCTCCTTCCTAAGACTTCGCCGAAGCTCTGGGCTCCTGATCTCCTTCCAGTTGAGCTGTAACCCTGATGCTTTATGAATTGGGGAGCATGTATGGGAAAAACTGGTTAAGGCAGACCTTGTGCGGTTACTCTTCTTGTAAGGGTCGTACCTTCCCTTTCTGCCTGAATTTGTTTGCTCTTTGATGCTTTCAAGTGGTTGCTTTTTATATTTTATCCAGAGCTTACTGTTGTTATTGACAAAAAGATTAGTCTGGTACAGACTATTCTGTCATTATAGGAATGCCGAGGTCCAATCAGTAAGCACGTCGCAGAGAAAAAAACAGCAGAGCAGTCCTGTTTGCATAGGCCTCAGAATTGGAGTGGAAGGTACATTTCCTATAAACCATTTCCATCCACGGAGAGATCCTGATTCACATGGAGCCACTGTCAGAGCTGCCTGTGGGCGGTTGCAGTGATGTGTGGGAGCGGGCGGGCCGAGCTCTCCGACAGGGAAGGAAACCGGAGGCTCTGTCCGCATGGACTGGCTGGCCCTGTGGAGCATCTGGGCAGGCCAGCTGCTTGTGCCTGAGGGAGACGGGCTCTGTCTCATTGGTGTTTCTGCTGCTCCATGAATGGAGAGTACTGACCAGCTCGGCCACAGCCAGAAATATAACTTCCTCTGTGGCTGAGCAAGGTGTTGCTCACTGAAGCCGTGAGCCTGGTGGGGCTGGGTTCTCAGGGTTCCCCCATCCCAGCTGGAGGGCCACATGTCAGGAGCCATTTGTGCACCAGACACTGTCATGGTCTTGTCTGTCTTCCGACCTCTGGGTCTCTATCTCCTTGTCTTTCTCCCTCGTCCTTACGTATCCACTGTACACCTCTCACTTCATGTACCCTGAATGTGGCCTGGTCCTTGTATTCATCCCCTCCCATGAGCACACTGGCTTTCTCCGACCTTCCTCCACGTTTCACATCCATCTAGTGATGCGGAAATGCGTTTTGTGGGTGTATTTGCTCTGTGCCTGCTTTTCTTTACATAGAGGGGGTTATTCTTAATTTTTAAGCAGGTGAATTAAATGTTTTACATTTCTCCTGTGACCAGTGCTAAGTTGCTTTTTCACTCTTCGTGACCATTGATTCTGTCCTGCAACGTGCCAATAGCCCTGACAGGAAGGAAGAGATGGTCTTCAACCTCCTGCACACAAATTAGATGACACCTGGCCAGTCCCTCAGTCCCAATTCCACCCCACCCATCCCTCCAGGATGGCTCTGCAACAAAGATTAAGTCTCATAGCTCCTATGATTTTATGATAATTAAAATGATATAATTGAATTCAATTTTCTTTGTCTTCTCCCACAAATTTCTTTTGTGTGCCTCGGGGTGGTTCACTGATCCTTCCATCACTCTCTCTAGCTTTACTTGCTTAAGAAGGAAAAATGGAAAAGTAGAGCCTGTTCCATCATCTGGGTGGAAGCTTTCTGTCCGGTGACTCTCATGAGGACCCGCCCCCAGCCCCCCACAGGGGGAATCTGCCTCACCGCTCGCAGATTTTTCTCCTTCCACTGAAGACCTCCAGTTGCAGCTCAATGTTCCTGCCCCTTTGAGAGGCTGCAGGGAGATTTTCTTCATAAACCTAAGGGCTGACAGGATTAAGAAAATCTTGGTTTACCTTTTCACTGTGGCAATCCCCATGCTTCCTCTCTTTGCTTTTTCTCTGGGACTGTTGTATTCTCCTGTTACATATCCCATTGCTGTGATTCACTGTCTTCTCTTTCTCTGCAGGTTCTGCATGCAGAAATGTGTTAGTCTGGTGCCTGGAGTCACACTGGATTTGATAGAAAAGTAAGTCAGATTTTTAAGCTATTGTGGCTTCTGGTGTGAAGGGGGGTCTCCATTTTTCAGTCTCAGTTCTCAGAAGTACTTCCTGTCAGCACAGATGTTTCCCTTTCATGTGTTCTTTTGTTCTCTGATTAAGGCCTTGTTTGTGATTGTTACATGGGACAAGCTAAATTTGGGGCCATATTAAAAGGAAAAGAATACAAGCTTAATCCTTTTGAACATTTAAAAATACTCTCGACACTGACCAAAGCAAAAATGCATATATCGTTACACATACAGACCAGTCACTGCACATAGAGATCACTCTGCTCCTCAACTGCAACAGTCAGATCATAGCTTAGCATCTTCCCCATGTTCCTCAACTTTCCCTTTTACGACCTGCAACCTTCCATCCCCCGACTCAGGGGGGACATAAAGCCAGTGTTACTTTCTATCTAAGGCAGGTGTGGTGGTCCCGGCAGGAGGGGTCCTTCATGATGTGCAGTGGTTGCTTGGACTCTCCTTGTCCTCCCAGATCCTGGGGCCGGCCTGTCTGCTCCTGTCATGAGTCTCTTTGGGTCAGTACACCATCTCAGAGCTCTAAACTTGACCTGCATTTTATGTCTGTTTGCGTGTTCATTTCATTCATCCCAATTCACCTAGGTAGTTCCTAATGCTTCTGCTCTGAACTCCATTTCTTCTAGAATTAACATATGGACTGTTCTGTAAGTCTTGATATACAGAATCGTGTGGTAAAGTAGAAAGGCCTGATTTTAATGATTAACCTCAGGTAGAAAAAGCAAGTCTTCTAGGTTTCTCTCCTGGAAGACAACTTGCCTATGTGTCAGGGGAAATGCATAAGAATATTATGCCTGAATGCCCACTGCAAGCGCACTGTGGAATCAATCACATGCATTCCCGATGGGAGAATACAGAGTGTGGTGGCTACACTTGCGTCAACAGGGAGCGGCCTTTTGCTAAGAGACTGACATGACACCCACCGTGGGCTGCAGAACCGTGCATAACTCTGTGTGTGAATACATATCAGCAAGACATGAAATAAAATATTTGCACTCCGCTCTGGGTAGGAAAGTAAAATTTGGAGCAAGAAGCAGGGAGGAGCAAAGTTAAGGAACTGATTTTTTTCCATCTCATTTAATTTTTTTTATATGAATATAAATATGTAAAATATGGGTACAAATAAATTGAAAAGAAAGAACCAACAAAATATAATTAGGATACCTGCAAACAATTCATTGAGTATAATTCCTTTCATTAAATTTTGGAAAATGTCTAAGGAAACCATGTGGCTGGCCACTGCATCTGTTTACTTCAAGATGCTTTTGTCCACAAGCAAAATGGGATTTTGTGACAAGAATTAGCGTGACATTGATCAGTGCCAGCAGGACAAATAGGAAGGCCTGTGATCCTTCTGCTTAGAGTGGGTCTTGGTTCTCACTGACCCACAGTTGAGGAGATTTCAAAGCCATGGCTGGAAAGGCAGTGCTGGCCGAGGCTGGGCGCAGGGAGGCGCTGATAGATGGGCCCTGCAGGTGGGGAGGGGAGCAGCAGGACTTGAGGTTGGGACTGATACCAGCAGCAGAGTGGTAGTTGGGGCTCTGGCTGTGCTGGTTCGGTCAGAACAGGGACCACCGGCTTCAGCACGTCATGTTCACAAAGGTCGGGGAGGGCTCAGGCCTGGCTCTCTCCACCCCCAGTGTGTAGTACAGAGTGTACCCATGCTTCTTTTCAAAGTCCTGCTGCTCTGGGCAGGCGCAGCTGCTGATTTTCTCCACATCGGAGCTCTGGTGCTCTCAGGGTTACATGCTGGGGAGAGCGCGTTGGTGGTCTTGTGTCCCTGTTCCGGTCTTTGCTGGTGGCCCGTGCTCCAGGGATCAGTGCAGTCAGGAAGCAGGGGGCTGAGTGGCTGGGTGCTGAGTGCTCTGTTAACCGGCCTCCATGATCGCCCCGTCCTGGTCATACTCACACAACTCACTTCTAGAGACAAGGCTCAGGGCCCCTCCTCTCAGGGGAACTGCTCCTCCCTGTTCTAAGCCAGCTTCACCTCCAATAAGGACTGAGACCTAGTGAGACCACATTTACAAGTGCTAGGCAAACAAGGCAGCCACTGAGAAACAAACATCACATGGAGAGAAGCTGAAAAATAAGAAAGGGTTGGCTCGGCCTGGTCATCCGGCCTGTTTGGTCCAGTTCCCTGATGAGATTTCAGAGTTTGGAAGCTGTCCTATTAGAGCTTGTTCACCAGCGCTGCTGTGCTCTGTCTGTGGGTCTTGACTTTCCACCCATTTTGAGTGCCAGAGCCTCCGTCGCCGTACCACAGATCACCATAGACATGTAATTCTCAGATAAACCATTAAAACTATGACAAAGTTACCTTCTTTCCTAGTGAGGTGACTTCTGGTGGCCCGTTCAGACACTTCTGAAGAGGAGTCTGGCATTTGGTTTGCTTCAGCTTCCTCAGTGGCACTCCCACCTGGTGGTGTCAGGCCAGCCTGGCAGCCAGGTGTCTGGATGTCTCTCTGTGGTCTTTCCTGTACACAGGCCCTCGCTCTACCAGACTTTGGTGTCTGAACAGCCAGCTCTCATCCCGTCACGTTCTCAGATTTAAAGTGTGCATAGCACTTGACACCCTAAACATGATCCACAAAAGAAAAAAATTGGCAAATTGAACTTCATCAAAGTTTGAAATGTTTACTCTCTGGAAGACACTGCTAAGAGAAAAGACAAGCTGCAAACTTGGGGGGAAATATTTGCAAATCACATAGCTGACAAAGGACTTAAATCCAGAATATATGACGATATCTCAAAACTCACTAAAACAAACAAAAAAATGGACAGACATTTTACTGAAGAGGGTTTAAGGTTGGGGAGAAACCTTTACTCACAACTTAAACTGGCTAATGAGGATTGAAAAATAGAAACAGACACCTCCTATATATGATAAGATTTTAATATTTTTTATCAAGTGAAATTTTCATAAATCACAACTTCAGAGTTTGTAGCCGCCCGTGTTCCCAAAACACACCGTGTTGACTCCACCCTCCACAATGCTAAGTGACTTTCTCAGCTGGCGAGTGTGACTTCTGGTGGCCCTTTGAAGGTTGGCTCACAGTGTCCTTTCTTCTCCATCAGCCCCTCTCCTGTCCCAGGCAGTGCTACAATGTTGGTGAAATGCTGAAAAATTGGGCGTCTGTGTGTTTTGATTTAAAAAGAAAAACATCATTAATAGCACCATGAGTGGGAATGGGGGCAGGGAAAGGGGGTGGTGGAAAGACTACAGACAGACAGACATGGTCAGCCTCACCCTCAGAGTCACACTCACTGGGGCACACCTCTCACCCCTGCATTTTTCACCGTTGCCCAGGGTGGATGGAGGAGCGTATGGTCAGCTCTGTGGGCGTCAGCTCACCCCTACAAATACTTCTGTTCTCTCACTACTTCCCAAAGCTGCACTGGGAATAATGGTTAATTCAGTTCAGTTCAGTCACTCAGTCGTGTCCGACTCTTTGCAACCCCATGAATCGCAGCACGCCAGGCCTCCCTGTCCATCACCAGCTCCCAGAGTTCACTCAGACTCGCGTCCATTGAGTCCATGATGCCATCCAGCCATCTCATCCTCGGTCGTCCCCTTCTTCTCTTGCCCCCAATCCAATCCCTCCCAGCATCAGAGTCTTTTCCAATGAGTCAACTCTTCGCATGAGGTGGCCAGAGTACTGGAGTTTCAGCTTTAGCATCACTCCTTCCAAAGAAATCCCAGGGTTGATCTCCTTCAGAATGGACTGGTTGGATCTCCTTGCAGTCCAAGGGACTCTCAAGAGTCTTCTCCAACACCACAGTTCAAAAGCATAATGGTTAATACTACTTTGCATTTCTGAAGCCATTGGATTTCTGATAAAGACTGGAGTGGGAGGGGGTGGTTCACGGAGAGAGTGTCTTTCATACACCAGCCCCAGCCACCACTGGGTGAATGCCACCACACAACTTTTGGAAAATTGTGTAAACAAGTCCAACAGTGCAGTTTAAAAAGAGATCATTCCCATACCAGACAAGTTTGCATTTTAGAAAAGCTTGTTGTCCAGATTAATTGGGATAGGCTATGAGCATCCAAAATGAACCACACTTGCTTCCCAAATGGAACTTCGTCTGAGTGGCTCGTGATAGTGGTGACAAAAAGTGAGTAAGAGTAAGATATTTTAGAAACCTTAGAACTTCTTTGTTGTGAATAACTTTTCAAGGTACAACGGTTTGGGTCTGAGTCCTTGTTCTCGGAATACAACTTAGCAAACATACAGTTCAGGTGAGACCCATACACATCATCGTTTCCAATAGGAGTACTATGTGGCTGCTCCCCTCGTAGCCTGGCCACAGTTAGGGTGAATGTGCGGGGTTGAATTATGTTTATTCTTTATGCCAGGACAAGCTACAGGCTTTAGTTATACGGCACTAGAAAAAATCCAGATGTATAGCTCCACAGGATTCCCAGCCACTACCACTGTGAGATCTGTTTCTGAGTAGATACAAGTTCTTAATCTGTAGCTTTCTTGGAGAGATTTTCCATTTAAAATGCTATTCTGAGGGCTTCCCTGGTGGCTCAGTGGTAAAGAATCCGCCTGCCAATTCAGGAGACACAGGTTCAGTCCCTGATCTGGGAAGATCCCATGTGCCTTGGAGAAATTAAGCCTGTGTGCTGAAACTACCGAGCCAACATGCCACAACTGCAGAAGTCCCAGCACCAGGAGCCCATGCTGTGCAACAAGAGAAGCCACCACAATGAGAAGCCCTTCCCTGCAACTAGAGAGTAGCCCCCATTTGCTGCAACTAGAGAAAAGCCCACACAGCAATGAAGACCCAGCTCAGCCATAAATAAATTGTTTTTAATGCTATTCTGTTGTTTTAATTTTTAGACTTCCCCCTAACTATGCTTACAGTCTATAAGAAGAAACATTTTCAAGAAGTAGGTGTGACCTTGAAGTTACAAGGTTAGAAAGAAACACAGCACATCTGTGTTCAGTAGTCTTCCAGGCTACCAAGATCTCTGTACTCAGAGAACCTTCCTGGGGAAGATGTCTCTTTATTTTCACCTATCATCATTTTCTGGAGACTTCCAATCAAAACACGCAGCTCTTGGATGCAGCAGGCTCTCGGCGTCCACATCTCTGGGGCTGTGTTTGGTCTCCACTCTATGTGCTGGGGCCACTTGGGGTTCCATCAGGATCGTAACTCATTGTGATGTTTATCTGCCCATGGATGAAGCAGATTTGCATGGGAGCTATCCTGTGCAGTGATTCCTCGCTCGCTGTGCTGAGTATTTGCTCCGCTGCCACAGGCCAGGCTGTCCACGCTGCTTTACCCTTGCCTCCGTTTCATTTGCAGTGCCCTCCTTGGATGGCCATTCTCACCGTATCAAGCAGCCTTTGTCCAGTGGATGCCCATCCTCTGCACAAGCTCTTCTGCTTTGGGGACGAGGCTTGTGACTCACCTAAAGGGGTGCAAGGGACGTCCAACAGGGTGTCGTGGGCACTTCTCTCCAAGAGGCTCACTGTTACTCCCAGCAAAAGCCACTGAGCTGGTGGAGCCTTCAGGGGATGAAGTGAGAACCTCACGAGGACTTCCAGTGCATCTCGTTTGTGCGTCTAGATTAATTGGCAGGATATAACTCATGCTTAGTTACAATTATAGGATCAAACAGAAATTGGCTTTTTTTGCTCAATTCCTTGGTCCTGTTTCATTTATTCTTTAGCAGCTCGTTATTGCTAATGAAATCCTAAGCACTGTTGATTGGTGGGGGAGAGGACAAAACTCCATCAACAAGGAAGCACCTAAGAAGGCGTTGCTGTGGGGAGAGTGTTTCCTGCATGGAAGGTGGGATAAACCTGTGTTGGGGGCTCCTGGAGACACATCAGCAGAGGATTGGCAGGGCTGCCACTGACATGTTGCTGGTTTCACAAGTGTCTTAAGGCATTTTTCATCCAGTGTGACTCTCTGGTTTCAGCTCACCACATGGAAATTCTTGAACTTGTGAGGGTGACTCTGGTCACTATACCACCTGACTAGAGTGACAAGTCACAACACAGAGATGAAGCAAAACCAGAAGGACACTGGGTTGTGTTGCTGAGTTTTGTTTCCCTCCCTCAAGTTTAGTGACCTGCAGAAAATAAGGAGAGTGTCCATTTAGTCCTCTGCCCACCCCTTTCCTTCCCCGGGTGGTGCTGGCTCTCCGTGTATGAGGGATGGTCCTGACAGAGCTGGGTGAGTAGCCATGCTGAGGCCTGGCGTGCGTGGACTGGGATGGCAGGCATGTGGCCTGAGCCCGCCAGCCTCACCTGCCACTCCTTCCCCTGCGTGTGGCTCTGTGTATACCCTGGTCTCCAGGGCCCCTCTCCTTAGGACCGGAGCGGGCTCTTAATGTTGGTGTGAGCTGGAGAGGGAATCTTGCCCTGCACGCTGCAAGACTGGCGACCCCATCCAAGGAGCCCTGAGAGTTTCAGGGTCAGGTATGGGGGCTTGAAGGTGGCTCTGGGCTTCACCTGTATGACTTGCCTTTCCAGCCATCTTCCAGCACCTTCCCTGGCTGCCCCTAAACGGTCAGAAATGCAGCCCGATCCTGTCATCACCTTCTTCTTTGCCATCACTGGAGAAATTGATTGAAAAGTTTCACACTTCTGAATTGCTGTATGGTAATTCTTTGATAAATGTGGTTTATTTCAAACAGCTGCCTCTGTGCAGCAGCTCAGCATAAGGTTCCCCAGGATATCAGGGCTTAACCCCTTCCCAGCTTGTCAGATGTGCAAAACGTATTGTTTAGAGTCTCAGCACCAGTCCAGAGAAGGAGACATGGGTGGTGTGTGTGTTATAATTATTTAGCAATCTTTAAAGCTAGGGAAGGAATTTGTTTTCTAATTAAGCTGCTGTGTCTGGAAGTAATTTATAGTGAACCTTCTCTGAGAAATCTCCCGATTTCTAATTATCTACACGAACCTAGCAGCCTGATGAATAGGCATGTTGCCACTGCAGTACATATTTATATTCTGAATCCTTTGAGAGACTGGCAATAAGATCCATGCTTGGAAATTAAGGGACATTTTTCAGCCCTGAAACAAAGTAATGAAACGCTTAAACAGTGCTAGAAATATTAGGGTACTCAGAAGGCTCCGGGGAATCAGAAAGACGAGGGGGCTATTCCATGAGACTGTTAGTTAGTATTCTGATCACTGGAGGCACAGAGCACACCAAAAAATTATTCATAATTAACATCTATTGTGTAAACAGCATTTTTAAATAGCTAACAGTCCACTGTCTTGAATAAAATGAGTTGCTGTGTCCTGCTTCCTCAGAACCTTGAATAGCAGTTTAACCTCTGTTTAGTCCAGAAGCAGTGGCTGAAGATGAGTTTGGATTGGGGCTTGATTTTCTCTTTGAAACCTCAAGCAATTTTTTTTTTGACTTAACTACGGTCTCCATCTTAAGAATCCTAGTCTCATGAGTCCTGCATATACAGTGAGGAAGAGGTCACAGGGGAGGAAGGAGAAGGTGGGACAAATTGGGAGATTAAGACTGACATAAATACACTACCATGTGTAAAGCAGGTAGCTAGTGGGCGCCTGCTGTAAAGCACAGGAAACTCCGCTTGGTGCTCTGTGATGACCTAGAGGGGTGGGATGATGGGGAGGGGGAGAGAGGGAGGCAGGTTACAAGAGAGGGGGTGTATGTATACGTATAACTAATTCACTTCATTGTACAGCAGAAACTAACACAACATTGTAATTATACTTCAATTCAAAAAATACATGAATTATGGCTTGAGAATATAGGGTAACCCAACGATTCTTTAGTTGAGAGTTAAGAACAAAATTAGGTGATATTTATTGGTCACCTGCTACGTACCAGGTACTGTGTTAAGGGCATTACTTATATTCAGTCTCTTCATTCCCAGAGCCATTCTAAGGGAGGTGCTATTTTTGTCCACATTCCAAAGAGACTGAGGCTCTCGTGGCAGGCAGCTAGCCAGCCCAGTGTCTGTCCAGGCCATGCTGGATGGTCTGTCCCGGCATCGCAGCAGGAAGGGAAGCAGCATCCCGTGGGGCTGGCGTGAGCAGAGGGACTCAGCCTGGTGGCAGCCCGTGCCTGCCACCCCAGCCGCAGAATTTACTCCACTGTCAAGCCGGAATTATACACATGTATTTTGTTTGAAAAGAAAACTATCAAAAGATACAAGTCTTAATTCAAAAAGTACCTTTCTTTCCAACATAAATATATTGTATTGGCTGGTTGAAGGTGAAAATCAGTAATTCATTAACGCCTGCCAGTCACTGAGAAGATGAGTAATGATTCACTGGCAGCTAGTTTGGAAATGAAGTGGGGAAAACAAATCCCCAAGAGATGACACAAGGGGCGAGAATGTGAGTAATTGGCGGAAATGTGAAACACTGTGAAGGAAGAGTCACAGGTCCTCTCAGCCCGCGAGCAGGTGTCAGTCAGACATCGATCAGCCTGGCCTTGGAGCGCTGCCTCTGGGGCGAGTGGCTGGACTAGACCCGGCTTTTCTGCCTGTCGCTGTGATCCTGCTCAGGTCAGCAGGGGAAGGGGGGCTAATCCCCACACCCCACATGGTCCCTGTGGCCTGTGCTGATCAGCCAGCATGAAGGAGGCTTGTCTGGGAGGAAGTTGTAGATAAGCTGCCCAGGGAGCATGAGAGGTTCCCAGGACTTCCATGGGGTGCCTGCTCACCGCCCAGAGCGTCCATTTCCTTCTCTGTGGGACTGAATCTTGGCCTCTCGTCATCCAAATAAAGGCTGCAAAGCGCCGCTCGGAGCATTTCAGCATCTGCGGCACTCATTTCATCTCCTGATGCCCTGGGCGCCCTCCTGGTGTCCTGAGGAAAATGTGTCTGCGAGTCTATAAAGAATGCGTCATCCCCAAGATCCGGGGATACAGATGGCGGTGTGGGTGGCTTTTCTTAATGGAAGGCGGGCGTCAGGCGGTGAGAGGGGAAAGTCAGCGGGGCGCAGCGTGTGCCTCCAGTCTCTCGGAGATTGGCCTTCCTTGTGGTGACTTTGTCTCCTGAGGCTTGTTGGTGCTCCGGAGACACTTAGCACAGCAGGCCCGTGATGGAGATGAGGCTGAGTCAATGCCTCACCTCACTTCTGTCCCTACTGAAGCTTGCCCTGTCTCCCTCCTTTCTTGGTCTACTTGCCGACCTGTCTCCAAGAGCTTGTTCAAGTCCAGCTCTACACCACGGTCCTCTCCATCACAGCCCGGCAGTGGGCTCCGTTTCACTGGGCGGAGAGGGAGGAGGCCAGCTGCATCAAGCAGTGGTCCCTATGCCTGTCTCTCAATACAGGACTCTGAACCCTGCCGTCACCATGTTGGCACAGACCTCGGCACACCCCAAATGTCCAGCTGTCCCTATCAGTCCAGGGAGTGACTGTTGGCACCATCTCTGTTCAGACCTGGAAACCATGATAAAAGGAGATTGAGTGACTTGTTCAATAAATGGCAGAGCCAGCTCCTGCCTGCTCTGACCACCACGCCCCCTGGTGACTGTACTGGGTTTTCTTTCCAAAGACAACATTCGCCCACTCTGATCTGAGCACATCATCTGAACTAGAAGCCAGTGAGTCACATATGAGATGCCTGCTTTTGAGAAGGGCATCTGAGATTCTGCTTCCCTGGTGGCTCAGCTGGTAAAGAATCTGCTTGCCAATGCAGGAGATGCAAGAGACTCAGGTTCAATCCCTGGGTCAGGCAGATCCCCTGGAGAAGGACTTGGCAACCCACTCCAGTATTCTTGCCTGGAAAATTCCATGGACAGAGGAGCCTGGCGGGCTTCAGTCCATGGGGTCACAAAGAGTCAGACCCAACTGAATGGGTGCCCACACATACACACACACATTCTGAGATTCCAGGCTTAAAAACACCCGGATATCTCTATTGGGCTGCTCATTCATTGAGTCAACGAAGGGTTGGTGTGTGGCCTCTAGATTCTTATTGGGAGAAGGAAACATGAAAGCATAAATTAAAAAAATATGCAATTACAAAGGAAGCTATAACATAGTGACTGGTGCATCTCTGAGCAGCTAAGAGGGGTGTCTGGAGAGTGATCCACCTGGCCAGAAAGAGCCAGCCAGGCGAAGAAGGGGAGAGTCCCAACCCGGAGCCAGTTGTGCTCCAGGTGCAGCCCTGGAATGGTATTCATCGGTCTCAGTTCAGTCGCTCAGTCATGTCCGACTCTGCGACCCCATGAACCGCAGCACGCCAGGCCTCCCTGTCCATCGGTCTAGTATTTTAAATTAACACACTTAGTGGTTTCAAGGTGGCCTCTTAGGGTCTGACTCAATTCCCTGCATCACACAGGGGAACTGATCACTTAAAGCTTGGTTAGTACCTTAATTGGAAGTGGAGCTAGACCATTTCCAATTGCAGTTGCTGGGTTGTATGGGTATGCGGTGACATTTACTCTCCCATCCTTCCACTGGCAGGCGTTGGAGCACCAGCAGTGTGTAACATGCCAGGTGCTGGGGGGCTGATGATGTAAGACTAATAGTATATGAGATGATGTGTCCTCTAGAGCTTAGAAACTGATTGGGGGGCTCAGTGTCATGTATGTAGAACTGTTAACAAGGAAGGCCTGAGCTCAGTAGTCCGCAAGCCTCTTAGAGCTAAGAGATTGGACTGGATACTCAGTAAGAGATTTACCTCCTCTCCTGTGTGGACAGTGTATAGGGGGCAGTCAGTGAAGGCCTGTGAGTGGATAGCAGTCCAGAGAGGAAAGAGCCTCAGCAAGCAGGAGGTTCCAGGGCCAACTTAATGAAAGAGGACCCATGGGCTGGGCTTCACAGAGGAGGCAGTATTTGGTTCAGTGACAAGGAACACAGGCCATGCTTTGCTCTGTAAGTCTGTTAACCACAGCATTCCACCAAAGGGGGTGGTGGTACAAAGCCTGGTGGACATGCTATGTTTGTCAGACGGAGAATGGGTATAACTGGAAAGCCACAAGGAGGGCTGTCCCTGATCTTATCTGAAGAAGGTGGTCAGCTGGTCTTCTTTCAAGATCTTTAAGATTATTTCCTTGGATAATGTACCAGGTCAGTTTGGTGTGCTGTATATGGTATTGCTGTAATGCATTGCCTTTTACCACCAGAATCGCAGTCAGAATTCTGCTCCTGGTAGTAGGAGCCTGTTTAGATGTGTCAGCAGCAACAACTGATCTCACCTTTGCACATTCTTCATGTCGGCACCATTATTCTGCTTCAACAAGGATGCATCTAATAATTAACCATAGATAGTAGAGCAAAATGATGCAAAAAGTTTTCAGAAATTCAGATCAACCATGATAATATTATTACTAGAAATAATGAGAACACAACTAAGAATTTGTTCATATAAGAAAACTTTAAGGTGGACCCAGTGCTAGAACATAAAAAGGTCTTGACAGGCTGAGGAATGAAATGCAGATGATCAGAATTATGTATATAGATCTCACAGTATCCCAAGAAATCACATGTACAAGTATGGGATTTGAAAAATCTGATATGGAAAAAGTCAGGATTTTAGTAAACTGAATTTAATTTGGGTCAACTTCTCAAAATGACTGCTCAAAAACCAGAAAAATCTAGAGAAGGAAGGTGATAGACCCTGAAGGGACAAAGTGGGACGTGGAGTGGGCGGCCAGGTGAGAAGCACTTTAAGGAACTGGGACATTTAGCCTGGAGCAGAGAAAACTCTAGAATGACAGGTAACTGCTTTTGATAATGGAAAAGCCATGAGATTCAGGTAAATTACACGTATCTGTTTGGTATCAAGAAGTGCCAGTGTCAGAGCTGCCTGGCAAGAGCTTCAGGAAAAGCAGTCTTGGTATCACAAAGAACTGCCCGGTGGTCAGAACCTCCAAGGCAAGATGGGCAGTGGGAAGGGCACACCAGGTGGAGCGAGGGCTGTGGGGTGAGGCAAACCAGGAGGCGCTGTGCAAGGCCCCTTGGACCAAAGCAGCAGTTTTTGTGATGCTGGAAAAAGCAAGAAACAGATGACTTCCAAGTGGAAAAAAATCTACCTGTTTATTAAGGGAAAGAAAAGAAAAATGAGAGTTCACGAAAGTGAAAATGTGCTCCATGTAATTACTAAGGTTCTCATAAAATTATCATATTCATTATATTAAACTTAGGGGTTGACTGTATTTAGGCACTTCCAACATTTCTGATTTAATTTGTTTCAGAGCTTGTAGGGATTTTGTTTTAACAGCAAACAAGTTGTTGTTTAGTCTGTAAGTTGTGTCGAACTCTTTGCGACCCCCATGGACTCTAGCCCACCAGGCTCCTCTGTCTGTGGGGTTTCCCAGGCAAGAACGGAGGTGATTGCCATTTTCTTTTCCAGAGGATCTTCCCAACTCAGAGATCAAACCCTTGTCTCCTGCATTGGCAGGCAGATTCTTTATGACTGTGTCACCTAGGAAAACCCAGCAAATAAATAGGAGCAGCTATATTTCCTGAGCCCTTACTATGTAGCAGGTTTTTGCTAACTTGTTAGGTTGTTAACTTACTCTATACTTTTTTAGTTCCTGTGGGGCTAGGTATTACAGACAAAGTGACTGAGTCTCAGAGAAGTTAGGTAACCTACCTAAAGTCACACAGTGAGAAGCAGCAGAACCTGGAGGGTTCACACCCCGGCCTCTGATTCAACTCCCTCATCTCCATGCCGTGTGTACACTGAAGGGTCTCAACATTCTGCAAGTTCTTGTATGCATGTGGAGAGGAAGGAAGGGTATATTTTGGTTGGGTATATATCAGAAAAGGTCTTACAAGGGAGGTGGCCTGCATTTCGTGCATCTAGGTGTCTGGTGTCCAAGGGCAAGGGAAGATGGGGGGATGTCTGTGGTGTAGGAGGAGTAACTGGTCACTGTGGCCCAGACTCCCAGGTACCTGGGAGGAGGAGGAGAGCTCACATCTGTTTAATGCAGCCCTCCCAGGAAAACCTCAGAGGAGAGTTATCCTGAAATATGAAGAATAGCAAACACAATCTGATTGTATTTGAAAGCTATTGTATCTGTGGTGTTTGAACCAATTGACAGGAAGAGACAGAATTTCCAGCAAGGCTGCCGGCAGTCCTCTGCACGAGGTATAGAGTAACCCTGGCATTCCAGGCTCTTCATGGACCAGAAAGGTCAGGATCAATTTCTGTGAAACACTTGGAAGTCTTACATCCAGGTCTGCTGGGGAGGAGGCCAGTTCCACCCTCCCCCTCCTCTCCTCCCACCTCCTTTATAGAGAAGCTCCCTTAGGAGACTGCCTCAGTACATTCACGGAGGGGCGCCTGGAGAGCAGAGCCTGGAGGCAGAGGAGCATCTCAGGAAGGAAGTGCTTCCTGCCCGTCTGGACCAAAGAGGGCCGCTCCCTGGGGCTTGTCTGTATTTCACTTCCACCCCCCTCATTTTAGAAGCTGCCTTTTCTGAATGTTACAGGCTTTTTAGCAGCTTTTCAGAGAACTCTGCTTGGAGGAGATGTCTGCTTGGCTCCTGGGCCTGTAGTTCTCAAGAAAGGTTGGTCCGTAAGTCAACCTTGACATCCAGAAAGCCAAAGAAAATCCACTCTTTCAGGGAATGCTTTAAAAATAAAATTAGGTTCAGATTTGTTTCTGTACTCTTTAATAGAAACAACCTGTTCTCCTGGTGTCATAAACATGTTCAATAAGCATGTGAGAACCTGCTCTTTTTTCTCTTTGACCCGTGTCTCTGTGAGTTCTTTTTGCAGCCTCCAGAAGGACTCGTGCCAGTACCGGTGCTGTTGTTGTCTGTGGCTCCAGGAATAGGCAATAGTTTATCATTGTGTAATAAATTCAGTAAAAGAGAGAGCATCTCCACTGTTGTATTAATAACTCCTGCTTACCACTGAGCCTTAGATATCATCACTCCTCTCCCCCTAGAATTTTAAGATACATTTTTCTCCCATTTGCTTCACAAGTAAAGATTGGCAGGCTTCTGTTCTGTGGGAGCTGTTAAAAGGCAGGAGGAAAGGAATGTGAGGGACAGCAGCGCTGCACACATAAGCCATTTGATTTAAAGGCTCAGTACAGATTATTAAAAAATCATTAGGAAACAAGCTGCCTGTGCAGGTTTTTAAAAATACCAGTCAGCTTATTCAGAGGTCGAATTATGTAATTTTCTAATCTCTTAACATCTCTCAGATGCCATGTTCACCATCAAACCATTTTGATGACCTGAGCCAATAGCTTCCAGGAGAAATTAACAAGTTAACTTAAGTCAACATTTTTTTAAACTGCAGGTCATGGTTTATTAGTGTCTGTAAAATCAGTTTAGTGGGTCACAGCCTTGCATTAAGAAAAAGAGAAACACATAGAGAATATCCTTGTTTTTCTAGCAACATGAATGCTCTCTGGTCCTGTTGTTTGAATGTGTATATTTACACATATGATCATCTATATGTGTGTATCAGGTGACCATGCAAAATGTATTTCTTACTAGGAGTTGTGATCAAAAAAGTCTGAAAGCCACTTATGTTCCCTGAGGATGTGGATGTACTAGCTCCCTAATGTCTGTCCTCAGCAGTCAACGTTCTTAATAGGTAGCTTGTCTTTTCCTATCACGAATCCCTGTTGATGCAAATAATCAATAAACAATTTATAATAAGGGATAGAAAAGAGTTTTATCCAAGCCACACTGAGGACCATAGCCCAAGAGACAGCCTCTTAGTAGCTCTGAGGAATTGGTCTAGAAGAATCATGGTTTTTAGCACCATGCTTTTCATATCTCATCAGCGTAAAGAACATATACCAAACATGACAGGGCTATATCCCTTCAAGGTTTCAAAAGAGACAGATTAGCACAAAGTGGACATTCTTTTGGATATTGTTTTTTTTCCCTGGCCAAGCAACACAGCTTATGGGATCTTACTTCGCTGACCCAGGATTGAACCCTGGCCCCAGCAGTGAAAGCAGAGTCCTAACCACTGGACCTCCAGGGAATTCCCTGGATACTGCATTCTTTTTTTAGTGGTTAAAGCAGATGTACAATGGATGATAAACAGGTCATAAGACAGGCTGTTCTAGTTAACATGAACTTCAGGGCAAATTGTATACAAGCTGGAATGACTTACCCTTACCTCAGTATGTGAACATTTTCTTCTGTCATCCTAAATGCCAATTCTGCCCTCAGCCTAATACCATGTTATGGTTTCCTATAATCTGCCACATTTTTAATTACTGTTGCTAATACACATACCTGAACTTCTTCCTCTCTTCTTATTCAGGAAATAATTTTGATGATTTATTGTCATTTTGCTTCAGCTCCATCTCTTCATTCTTCCTGGAGTTAGTTCTCCACTGATCTCCAGTAGTGTATTGGGCACCTATCAACCAGGGGAGCTCATCTTTCAGTGTCCTATCTTTTTGCTTTTTCATACTGTTCAGTGGTCAAGGCAAAGAAATAGAGGAAAACAATAGAATGGGAAATACTAGAGATCGCTTCAAGAAAATTAGAGATACCAAGGGAACTTTTCATGCAAAGATGCACACAAATGGTATGGACCTAACAGAAGAAGAAGACATTAAGAAGAGGTGGCAAGAAACACAGAAGAACTATACAAAAAAGATCTGCATGAACCAGATAATCATGATGGTGTGATCACTCACCTAGAGCCAGACATCCTGGAATGCAAAGTGGGCCTTAGGAAGCATCACTATGAACAAAGCTAGTGGAGGTGATGGAATTCCAGTTAAGCTATTTCAAATCCTAAAACATGATGCTGTGAAAGTGCTGCACTCAATATGCCAGCAACTTTGGAAACTCAGCAGTGGCCACAGGACTGGAAAAGGTCAGTTTTCGTTCCAATCCCAAAGAAAGGCAATGCCAAAGAATGTTCAAACTACTGCACAATTGCACTCATCTCACACTCTAGCAAATGCTCAAAGTTCTCCAAGTCAGGCTTCAACAGTATGTGAACTGTAAACTTCCAGATATTCAAGCTGGATTTAGAAAAGGCAGAGGAACCAGAGATCAAATTGCCAACATCTGCTGGATCATGGAAAAAGCAAGAGAGTTCCAGAAAAACATCTACTTCTGCTTTATTGTCTATGCCAAAGCCTTTGACTGTGTGGATCACAACAAACTGTGAAAAATTCTGAAAGAGATGGGAATACCAGACCACCTGACCTACCTGCTGAGAAATCTGTATGCAGATCAAGAAGCAACAGTTAGAACTAGACATGGAACAACAGACTGGTTCCAAATTGGGACAGGAGTATGACAAAGCTGTATATTTTCACCCTAATTATTTAACTTATATGCAGAGTACATCATGAGAAATGCTGGACTGGATGAAGCACAAGCTGGAATCAAGATTGCCGGGAGAAATATCAATAACCTCAGATATGCAGATGACACCACCCTAATGGCAGAAAGTAAAGAGGAACTAAAGAGTCTCTTGATGAAAGTGAAAGAGGAGAGTGAAAAAGTTGGCTTAAAATCCAACATTCAGAAAACGAAGATCATGGCATCTGGTCCCGTCACTTCATGGCAGTAGATGGGGAAGCAATGGAAACAGTGACAGACTTTATTTTGGAGGGCTCCAAAATCACTGCAGATGGTGATGCAGCCATGAAATTTAAAGACACTTGCACCTTGGAAGAAAAGCTATTACCAACCTAGACAGCATATTAAAAATCAGGGATATTACTTTGCCAAAAAGGTCCATCTAGTCATATACATGGTTTTTCCAGTAGTCATGTATGGATGTGAGAGATGGACTAAAGGTCCATCTAGTCAAAGCTATGGTTTTTCCAGTAGTCATGTATGGATGTGAGAGTTCGACTATAAAGAAAGCTGAGTGCTGAAGAATTGATGCTTTTGAACTGTGGTGTTGGAGAAGACTCTTGAGAGTCCCTTGGACAGCAGGGAGATCCACCCAGTCCATCCTAAAGGAAATTAGTCCTGAATATTCATTGGAAGGACTGATGCTGAAGGCAAAACTCCAATACTTTGGCCACCTGATGCGAAAAGACCCTGATGCTAGGAAAGATTGAAGGCAGGAGGAGAATGAGACAACAGAGGATGAGATGGTTGAATGGCATCACCAACTCAATGGACATGAGTTTGAGTAAACTCTGGGAGTTGGTGATGGACAGGAAGGCCTGGCATGCTGCAGTCCATGAGGTTGCAAAGAGTCAACATGACTAAGCAACTGAAGTGTCATTTTACTTTAAAAGCTTATTATTTTGACTATGGGCTTTGCCCTTCAGAACCACAGAAGGACACATTCACCATGACTGACTTCATCTTCCTGATAGAATGAACTAAACCTTTTGTCATTAAGAAATATCACTCTTCATCTCTGGTAATACCCTTTCCATAAACTCCACTTTGTAGGACTGTAGCGTATCAATGGGCTTCCCTGGTGCCTCGGACAGACAGTAAAGAATTTACCTGCAATGCAGGAGACCTAGGTTTGATCCCTGAGTCAGAAAGATCCCCTGAAGAAGGGAATGGCAATCCATTCCAGTACTCTTGCCTGAAACATTCCATGGACAGAGGATCTTGGCAGGTTACAGTCCATGGAGTCATAGAGTCAGACATGATTGAGTGACTAACACACACACAGCGTAGCCATACAATTTTGTTTGATTTTTGTTTGTACCATGTGTCTTTTCATATATAAACATAATATGTGTGTACATAATTGTGTTAGATATAAATGTTTTGTGTATTTAGGCATGTATCTCTATATATATCTCTGTAGCTTTATATTTTACATTATATCTGTTTTTAACGGGGTTTAGTTCAGTTGCTCAGTCATGTCCGACTCTGCAACGCCATGAATCGCAGCATGCCAGGCCTCCTTATCCATCACCATCTCCCGGAGTTCACTCAGACTCACGTTCATCGAGTCCATGATGCCATCCAGCCATCTCATCCTCTGTCGTCCCCTTCTCCTCCTGCCCCTAATCCTTCCCAGCATCAGAGTCTTTCAATGAGTCAACTCTTCGCATGAGGTGGCCAAAGTACTGGAGTTTCAGCTTTCGCATCATTCCTTCCAAAGAGTGAGTGAGTGAAGTCGCTCAGTCGTGTCCGACTCTTTGCAACCCTGTGGACTGTAGCCCACCAGGCTCCTCTGTCCATGTGATTCTCCAGGCAAGAATACTGGAGTGGGTTGCCATTTTCTTCTCCAGGTGATCTTCCCAACCCAGGGATCAAACCCAGGTCTCCCACATTGCGGGCAGACGCTTTAACCTCTGAGCCCACCAGGGAAATCCCTTCCAAAGAAATCCTCCCCAAAAAAGTAAAAGAAATCCCAGGGCTGATCTCCTTCAGAATGGACTGGTTGGATCTCCTTGCGGTCCAAGGGATTCTCAAGAGTCTTCTCCAACACCACAGTTCAAAAGCATCAAGTCTTCTGCACTCAGCCTTCTTCACAGTCCAACTCTCACATCCATACATGACCACAGGAAAAACCATAGCCTTGACTAGATGGACCTTAGTCAGCAAAGTAATGTCCCTGCTTTTGAATATGCTATCTAGGTTGGTCATAACTTTTCTTCCAAGGAGTAAGCGTCTTTTAATTTCATGGCTGCAGTCACCATCTGCAGTGATTTTGGAGCCTCCCCAAAATAAAGTCTGACACTGTTTCCACTGCTTCCCATCTATTTCCCATGAAGTGATGGGACCAGATGCCATGATCTTCATTTTCTGAATGTTGAACTTTAAGCCAATTTTTTCGCTCCCCTCTTTCCCTTTCATCAAGAGGCTCTTTAGTTCCTCTTCACTTTCTGCCATTAGGGTGGTGTCATCTGCATATCTGAGGTTATTGATATTTCTCCCGGCAATCTTGATTCCAGCTTGTGTTTCTTCCAGCCCAGCATTTCTCATGATGTATTCTGCATATAAGTTAAATAAACAGGGTGACAATATACAGCCTTGACGTACTCCTTTTCCTATTTGGAACCAGTCTGTTGCTCCATGTCCAGTTTTAACTGTTGCTTCCTGACCTGCATACAGATTTCTCAAGAGGCAGGTCAGATGGTNTCATGATGTATTCTGCATATAAGTTAAATAAACAGGGTGACAATATACAGCCTTGACGTACTCCTTTTCCTATTTGGAACCAGTCTGTTGTTCCATGTCCAGTTTTAACTGTTGCTTCCTGACCTGCATACAGATTTCTCAAGAGGCAGGTCAGATGGTCTGATATTCCCATCTCTTTCAGAATTTTCCACACTTTATTATGATCCACACAGTCAAAGGCTTTGGCATAGTCAATAAAGAAGAAGTAGATGTTTTTCTGGAACTCTCTTGCTTTTTCCATGATCCAGCGGATGTTGGCAATTTGATCTCTGGTTCCTCTGCCTTTTCTAAAACCAGCTTGAACCTCAGGGAGTTCACAGTTCATGTATTGCTGAAGCCTGACTTGGAGAATTTTGAGCATTACTTTACTAGCATGTGAAATGAGTGCAATTGTGTGGGGTATAGTTGCGTTTTTTCTGTTTTTAAAGCTAGACTAAAAATTGTTCACCTTAATTGAAATATCTTGTCTTTTTATAGTTACTGTAATAATTTTTGAGTTTAAATCTACCATCCTGTTTCTTTCTTGTTTTTTCTATTTCTTTTTTCCACCTTCCTTTTTTTTCTTCTGCAGTGCCATGTTTTGGATTGATTAGCAGTTTTACCACCCTTTCCTCCCCTTGTTTTGGCTTGTTAACTGTTTCTTTTCATGCACTGGAGTGGCTACCCAGAGCTGTGGGCTCCATGTGCTTTCTGTTAAAGGCCAGGCAGTGAACACTTCACAGCACAACAGAGGCATAAAGTCTCTGTGGTTTATTCTTCTTTATCTTCTGTTGCAACCCTTTAAAATTATAAGGCTTGTTATTAGCTTGCAGACCATGCAAAAATAGGCCACTGACTGGATTTGGTCTGCGGGCCATGAGTTTGGCAATCCCTGGCTTCTTAAAGTCTAATATAAATTAGTGCTTTTACCACTTCTCAGGTGATATAAGGACCTTAGAACAATTAATTTTGTTTACTGACTTCCTGAAATGTGTGAAATTTTTGCATATGTTTTAATTCTCCATATATCATCATCTCCATAAACTATTAATATTCTATAGAGTTAATACTCATTTATGTTTCCCACATATTTACATCTTCTACTGTCTTTCATTCCTCCTATACCTCAGGGCTTCCATGAGATCATTTTTCTTTATCTCCTTTAGTGCAGGTTTGCCAGGGAAAAGTTTTTATTGTTTGAAAGTGCCATAATTTTTTATATTTTCAAATTGACATTGTTGAAATACTGCTTACATTCAATAAAAGGAACTCACTTTCAGTATGCAGTTTGATGAGTCTTGACAGTTTTATATACCCATGGAACCACTGTTACTCTCAAAATACATCCTAAAAGTTCCCTTGTACCTCATCCCAATTAATCCCCCGCCCTAGCCCCCAGGCCCGAACAAACATTGATCTGCTTTTTCTCTTATGTTAGATTTATCTTTTCTAGAGCTTCAGGTAAGTAGAAGAGATACTGTGTTCTTTTGTGTCTGAGGCCGGGCTTCCCTGGTGGCTTGGACGGTAAAGTGCCTGCCTGTAATGTGGGAGACCCGGATTCAATCCCTGGATCAGGAAGATCTCCTAGAGAAGGAAATGGCAACCCACTCCAGACACTGTACCTGAAGAGTAGAAGGTGGTGTGGCAGGTGCATGTTTAACCTTATCAGAAACTTCCCAGCTCTTTCCCAAAGTGACTCGCCCTTTGTACATCTTAGATCTTTTCACAATATCCACTGTTTCTTATGTATTTATTTCTTATGTTACAATCTCATCTCTTTTGCTTAATTTTGAGTGTTTTTTCTTCTGACCCATCTTCCATTTCTTTCTTCAATATTCTCTGATCTGCTGTTCTGCCCATCTATTAAATTTTTTAATTCAGTATATTGTATTATTATTAAATTTTTGAGGTTCCAGAGTTTACAGTTTCCAGTTCTCAGCCAGAGTTTTCCATCCTGTTCATTAATTCCTTGAACATATTAAGTAAAATTATGGTGAAGTTGGTGTCTGATGTCACCATTATCAGAACCTCTGTCCGTCTCTTTCTCTTCTCAGTTGTTTTTCTTGGTTTTAAGCATATAAATGCCTGGTTTTAGGGGGGGTTTTGGAGATATAGTTGATTTACAATATTGTTTTCAGATGTACAATATAGCGATTCAAAATTATTATAAATTATATTCCATTTATAGTTATTATAAATGCTTGGTTATTTTTGACTGAATGTTTCAAATTGAAAATAGAGAGCTTTCCCTGGTGGTCCAGGGGTAAAGAGCCCACCTTGCAATGCAGGGGCTTGGATTCAATCCCTGGTCAGGGAACTAGGATCCAATATGCTGCTGAGCAACCAAGCTGGCACTCGGTGACTACTGAGCCTGAGCGCCAGAACCAGAGAATTTGTGTGCTGCAATGAAAGATCCCAATGCAGCCTAATTAATTAATTAGTTTTTAAAAAAGAAAATGGAAGTTGTACAGAGATTTAAGTTGATCTGAGACTACAAGGTCTGCGTTATTTCTATTTCATCCTTTGCACCCAGATCCAAGCCTGGGATTTTTTTTTTTTTTTTTTTTTTTTTTTTACCAGAGCTCCATCTCCTTGGCCAGCCCTCAGATTTTGTTCTCTAGCCCGTGAGTCCGCCAAGCTCAGCTCAGGCTCTCTGCCTCTCAGAGTTGCCAGGCACCTCCAGGACACATGGAGCCCCAAGTGCCAGCTTAAGCCTGGGGCTTCCCCATCTCAGGTTCTGGCCTCACGATTCTGCACAGCCTTGCCAGTCTTCCATTCCCTTCAAAAAGATTTTCACACACACACACATAGCACGTCTGGTTGTTCTCAGTGGGTGAATGGTCTGAGTCACCTCATCTACCATTGTCAGGAAGATGACGTCATCTAAACCCTAAGAGAATAATTGAATCGCATGCCCCAGGCTTTGCAGATGTAATTTAGGGCCTAGCTGACTCAGCTCTGAGAGAGCGTCCCAGTGACTGCACAGTCGAGTGTCTCTGAGTGAGTGCTGAGAGCTGAGTGCAGTGTGTCCACAGGCTTTCTTAATTTAACAAGTGCAGCTTCATTTCCAACCAGGCTTTCTTACTGCGTGTTTCTCACTTCCTTTCTCCTGACTACTCATACGTAGTCCCGCAGTCCAGTTAAAGGGGAACTTCTGTAAAACAGCAAACTATTCAGGCTGTAAACAAACCATGTCACGTTTTATAAGCTGCAGGTTTCATGCACACCGAAATAGACTTGGATGATCATCACTTGAAACCTATGACTGGCTCGGAAAAAAAAGCACTGAGGAATAAATACAGATAATATCAGAGTGCTGAATTGTACACAATTTGAAATAAAGAGACATTGGAAAGGAATATTATAGAGACATGGCTTGGTCTGGTTCAGCAAAATGCCAGCATATGAAGAAATATGCTAACTTTCATTTATGTCAAGTAGTTTTCTTCTCCTGTTCAGCTGAGTTTTTAGAACGATTTGAGGTAATGTGTTCGTGTATCTTGTTTCAATATGGCATTAATTGACTGAGAAAATGTACCTGCACACATATTCAGGGACTCCTGATGATGTCGTGAGTGCTGTCTCTTACTGCACGCATTGAGATCCCTGGTCTCATGTATCTGACTTTGTCTAACCAGGCATCTGACCAGTGTGTACTGACCTGGATATTCAAAAGAATTATTTTTAAAAGAAATTGCTGGGTTCTCTCCCTATTTTCTTAGTTCCAGAGCATTTCTAAGTAATGAATTATATGCATCAAGAAAACGATTTAGCCGAAGGTTCTCTGCACCGTCATTTACATAAAGCCATTTAAACAGACTTATGGTATATCCTACTTTATTTGAACTGAATATGAGATAATGTAAATTCATAAAATCATGCAGTTTCCAAATATTTTCTCTTTTCAGGAAACTTGCTTAGCTTCTCTCTTATTAAAAAAAAGTTTCAGGGACTTCCCTGGTAGTCCAGTGGTTAGGACTCCACGCTAACAATGCAGGGTTGCAGATTCAATCTTTGGTCAGGGAATTAAGATCCCATATGCTGCATGGTGTAGCCAAAAAATTTAAAAAATTTTTTAATGTTTATGTTTATTATGCAAGCAGTGTGGTTTTAGCATATGTATTATTGAATACAGATAAGCAAAATAAAATCATCCATAATTTCCACCATGCCAAGATAATCATTGTTACTGCTTTGATGCAGACCTTCCCAGACTTTTTTCCTAAGCATATTTGTGGATGTTTTTAAGACATGCAAACATTTTAGAAATGTGGCAACTCTTTTCATATTGTTATTTCAGTGTAATTAAGGTTATTTGATTTTGTGCATTAAGAGATATCTGGAGGAATGGGCACCAGAATGTTTCTGTTGGTCCTTTGATCATGAAATTTGGAGTGATCTTTGTGTTATCACTTGAGTGTGTTTAGTAAGTTTGTGTCATTTTCTTGGAAACCAAGTTTTTCACTTAGTGTTTTATTTTCACAGAGCTGTGATCATCCAGCAGGGATCTATCCACTCACTCATCAAATATGAATGGGGCACCTGTTATGCATTAGGCGCTGTGCGCTGAGCACTGGGTTAGCATGAGGAAGCCTGTGGGCCTGCCGGCCAAGAGCCCTGAGCCTAGTGGGAGACGTAGCCCGTGCACCAGCTGTCGTCCATGGATTCTGTGGGGGCCTCAGGGTAGAACCAGAAAGCGGGGTCGGGGGTCCTTGGCAGAAATGAGGGACGAGGCAGAATGTCAGAATTGCTCCAGTCTCCTGAGCCAGGAAGGCAGAGGAGTGTCTGCGCAGGTCCAGGGGCACGTGGACTGTCTGAGGAGGACAGGTTCCATGTTGCTGGGCTTTGGCATGTTGGTAAGAGAGAAAGCTGGGGAGACATAGAAAGGAACCCACAGAAACAGAGTCCTGACATCTACCCCAGACCACACTACTGGCTGGTTGATGGGGGCAGACATGGAGTCAAGGGACACAAGCTTACTGAGGAGAAGCACAGAGGGAGACAAGGAAGCAGCGGCCATGAGGCTGGGCTGCTAAGCATGGGCTGCCTGGGGAAACCCCACATCTCAGCCCCAGGGTGGTCAGCTAGAGACCGTCTGACAGCTGAGACAGCTTCACTCCCTAGCTGGACAGTGTCCCTGAATGCGCTCCCCTGCTGAGCAGCCAGCCTCTCTTGGGGGTCTGGGCAGTGGCTCTCTGTGTCAGCCACACAACCTCATGGAGTTTGGGGAGCTGCTGGCCAAGTGTGAGCAGCTATTCTTAAGCAGGAAAGTAACATGAGTCAGATGTGTGGGCTATGAGCTCGCGCGTGTGCTCAGTACTCCACCAGAATCTACAAGGAGATTGATTTATATCGAGGAAAGTAAGTCATTGCCCACAAGGAATTAATTATCTAGTTACACAGATAATCAACATGCATGGAGCAATGGTGAATAAATAAAAAGAAGAAAAGTAAGTGATCAACAGGCTGCCAGAGGAATTCCAAGGGAGATGCTGTTGCAATGGACCTGAGCACAGGCTGTCATGGTCAAGATGTCTTCAGGGACAGGGAGGTTGGGCTTTGCTTGTGAAGACTGAACCGGAACCAACCCAATGCAGGTGGGAGGCTGTTCCAAGTGGACAAATGAAAGGAGACTGAGTTTGATGTTTTTGTCCAACTGTGAGGTTATGGACCTGACCAGAGGGAACTAGTTTCAAAGTTTAATGTGTCAAACTGATGGCTTGAAGCCAATTGGGAATTTTCTACCTAACTCCAATGACAGTGGTTTCACCCTTGCTCCTTGGAGACCTCACGGTGGCCATCTAGGGAGGCACAGCGTGCTAAGAAGCTGGCGGGTGGCTCCCAGTCCTCACCCTTCCAGCCATCGGAACTCCACTTTCCTTAATTGCAAGCAAGATTTTGTTGAAGTAGAGGGAACTAAAATGCCATTTGGAAACACTGCAGCAGTAAGCAGAGAACCCTAGATTTTTGAATAAAGTTATACTAAGGGCTAAGGGCCATCACCCTGCCCAGTATGAATTAGATCAAGAAGGCTGTTGAGGATACCTTTGCAGTGGGAGTGATGAGCAAAAGGCAGTGGAAGAGATGTCTTGCAAGAAGCAGGAAACATGAGCTAACTTGGGGCAGAGATGAGTGGGCCGTGTCTCAGGGTTTGAGCTCTGACAAAAGGGAATCCACGGGGACTCTGGGAGCAAGGACACATACTACAGGGGAGAAGAAGATGTCAGTAATGAGGATGAGCTTGCTTTTAGACGTGGTTAAATTTGGGCTGTGAAGACAGCAAGCAAAGGGTGAAGGCAGGTACCTTGTGTTGGGTTATTTTGTAAGATCCATGAGCAGAGTGGCCATTGCTGGAGTCAGGCTCCAGACGGTGGGCAGTGCTGAAAGCCGCAGGTGAGCCCAGATGTCGGGGGAGGTGAGAATAAATCCAACGCCTGATAGCAGTGATAAGAAGTCTGAGGAGGTGGCATGCATTTTCCAAGAAAGTGTCTGCTGCATCTCCTTTTGAAGTGCTATCCACTTTATTTTGGTCCCCATTTTGCATATGAGGTTAGTCTGGGTGACTCAGAGCAGAGGAACAAGACGCCAGAAGTTACCCAGACATGCACAGCTGGGACTAGAGTCGTTTTTCCTCATCTCCCAATTCTATCATCTGTTCTTAAACTATAACTTTAAACTCCTTTTCTTTTAAATTTTAATTAATTAATGTATTAGTTTATTTATGGCCGCGCTGGGTGTTCATTGCTATGCACGGGCTTTCTCTAGTTGTGAGTAGCGGGAGCTACTCTCGACTTGTGTGGGAGCTTCTCATTGCAGAGCATAGGTGCACAGTCTTAAGTAGTTATAGCGTGCAGACTCAGTAGCTGTGGCACATGGGCTCAGTTGCTCCGAAGCATGTAGGATCCTCCCGGGATTGAACCCATGTCTCCTGCCTTATCAGGCAGGTTCTTAACCACTGGACCCCAAGGAAGCTCTAAATTATGAAATCTTGTGCTTTTCATATAAAAGCTAATCTGTGATTAACACTGTGGGTTTAACTTTTCAAAGAACCACTTTGATTATTAATGAAGTTTGGGGAGGGTACAGGTGAAAGAAACTTTAGTAACAAAGTGTGTCCTGGACTTGCTCTGTGCTAGACTTTCTTCGTGGTCCTGCATTGCTGACCCAGATAATTGTCTGCCGGCAGTTGTCATAAGGTGAGGGTTTTCAAAACCCACCTAAATGCACACTGGCCTCCGCTCCTCCAATGGCTCAGCTGTGTCACTTCACCTGACTCAAGGGGCACTGTTCACGCCCCTGACATCCTTGGTCTTAGTTTGAAAATAAACGTCAGCAGACCTTCCTTCGTCCAAGAACACTGTCCTGTCTCCACCAGCAGCCCACCAGCTGCCAGGGCGAGGAGGTGGTGAGCAGGGAGAGTGTTGCCACTGCCTCACTGTGGGGTTTTCCTCCTGATCAGCTTTCCTTGGGGGTGTTCTGTGTAATTATGTCAGCATGGTTGTTTGTCCCACTTCTTTACTTAATGTTACAAAGCAGTCTTTTCCCTATATCATTAAAATATTCATAAACAACAGTTTACTAGCTTGTAGTTATTTCATCGTGGTTGTTCCATAATTAATCATTTCTTTATTATTGGTCACATAGGTGGTTTCTGCCTTTTCACTGTTATAAATAAAACACTGGAAAAATATAACTTGTTTCCACATTCTTCATTTCTGGTTCAAGACTGATTCCTAGGAGCAAACTTACTGAAGAAAGGATACAGACCTGAAGGATTATGCCACCATACACACCCAAGGTGTTGTATGTGAGTGGCCACAAGCGGAGCATCACTCGAGTGTCAAAAACCATTGGGTTTTGTCTTGCTATGTTCAAATTTCCCTGTGGGGGTGGGGAATTAAGCCCAGCTCCCCTCACATGCCCCACTGAGAGGCCTGGGCCATAGCTGGCCTGCCTCTCACATCCTCACTGCTGGCATTTTCAGCCCAGCAATGCTCGCCCTGTGAATTTAAGAGGTAGAATCTAGGCCTGAGTAAGTTTGTTTGATGTTGAACAGATGAATGTGTGGTGAAGAGCTGGGCCCACAGAGGAGGTCTAGCCTTTGCCCTTGACTTCTGGGAAGTGACCTGTGTCCAGCCCAATAGGAGTGTCTTGATTCGGTACAGGGCCAGTCACCCAGAGGCTGAGAACAAGCCTGTGGTAGGCTGCAGGGCTCCAGGGGCTTCCCTGGTCAGAGTTGCTTTATACCTGCTGTCACACATGAGTGCTGGAGGGGCCACACCTGCTCCTTCTGTGCAGATGGGGAGGGGAAGAAAGTGAAGTGGAGGCTGAACTTTAAGATGTGAGGTTGGACATCTAGGAGTCTCAAAAGTCCCAGTGGGGTGCAGAGGTCTTCCCAGTGGTGGCGAAGCCTCCCCACCCCTGGTCTGATGTGCTGTCCCCTCGCTCCTTCTTTTCCCACCACCTCCTGCCTCTATCACCTGTTTCTGACGCTGTGGCTGTTTTGTGTTTTCTAGGATTCCCGGGCGGCTGAATGACAGGAGGACTCCGCTGGGCGAGCTGAACTGGATCTTCACAGCCATCACGGACACGATCGCGTGGAACGTGCTTCCTCGGGGTGAGGCCGCCCGGCCATGGGCTGGCGGGAGGGCTGCTGCCCTGGAGTCAGGAGACTCTTTCCCTGGGATGTGAGAGAAGTCAGAAGGAATGACCATGTTCCTCTCAGTGAAGAAACCTGAGGGGATGGGCGGGAGAGCTCAGGAACCCCAGAGGTTCCTCAAGGATGAAGAGCGTCTAGAGAAGCATCTGCTTTGGCCTTTAGTATTTTCAGGGCAGATTCAAGCTTCATCTGTCTTCATGGAACATCCGTATTTCTTACAACTGCAGTTACTACTGTAGTATAAGGAGCCTTTGTGTTTTCTGTTGATGGTTGCTTGGGTTCTGCTGTTTGTCCCAGTTACATATGTAACAGATGTAGGTTACTGCCAGTGGAAAATGTGCGTGTGCGTCCCAACCCGCTTGTGGCAAATTCTGATAGAAGTAAGTTTGTATATTTGGCTTTAAATGCTGGGTATGAGTCACTGAAGACAAATTCTTATCTTTTCTCTGCCCTCAGATCTCTTCCAAAAGCTCTTCAGACAGGACCTGTTGGTGGCTAGTCTGTTTCGAAATTTTTTATTGGAGAAAGAATCATGAGGTCGTATAACTGCACCCCCGTCAGCAGTCCACGCCTGCCCCCCACGTACATGCACGCCATGTGGTAAGTGTTTCTTGCTGGACCAGTGTCAGGTTCTCCAAGGAGCGTGCTTTCTCCATTTCTTTCTTTCTTTTATTTAATTTGGCTGCATCAGGTCTTAGTTATGGCACATGGGCTTGATTCCTCCACAGCGTGTGGGATCTTCGTTCTACAACCAGGGATCAAACCCACATCCCCTGAACCACCAGGGGAGTCCCTCCCATTTCTGAGATAGTCCAAGTGTAAGGGAATTACCTGAGCAAAATAGGAAGACGTGCCTCCAAGCATGGAGTCCTGGGTCGGGCACTCAGCTCTGCCTGAGTTCCCTGCAGAAGAGCAGGTGTCTCTGAGGGCCGTCCAAGGCCAAACAGGACCAGAGCCTCCAGAGGCCCTATGGTTCATGGCTCAGATGGAGAGGGCCCGGGGGTGAGTTTCTGACTCTGTAAGGGATGGTACTGAGGAAAGAAACTGCCAGCTGAGTTCACGAAGCGCGTCCAAGATTGCTCCAGAGATTGAAAACTGCTGGGTTCATAACCAGGTCATTTGCATGCTTATTTCATACATGGGTGCATGTATACACACACGCTCACACACACATGAGTGTGATCTCTATGACACTTTTATGTTGATTATAAATTTCCTTCAAAACTGGGTTACTGTTCCTTGCACTACTGCTAGTAGTAAGCACAGTATTATAACAATATTAATGGAAATTGTCTTGAATCTAGACATTATATCTGAAGGCGTTTGGTTTCTTCCCATTTCCATGCTTTTGTGACACAAGCGGAGTTTGAGGACATACTGAAAAGGGGCAGCAACAGAGGAAAACGAGTCTTAGTTACATCCACCTGGGAGAAACCCTAATACAAAACATTTTAGAAGAGTAAGTCATTTCTATTTAGCCCTAAAAACCACTTCCATGATACTGGGAAAGATTGAGGGCAAGAGGAAAAGAGGGCAACAAAGGAGAGATGGTTGGATGGCATCACCAACTCAATGGACGTGAGTTTGAGCAAATTCTGGGAGATAGTGAAGGACAGGGAAGCCTGGTGTGCTGTGTAGTCCATGGGGTCACAGAGAGTCAGACATAACTCAGCAACTGAACAACAGCAAAAACCACTTTATGGTGTATTTTCAGGTTTATTTGGAGAGGTGATTTTTTTCTTTTTAAATATGTGCATGACCACTTTCCCCTGACTCTGGAAACCCTAAGAACCAAGAAGGAGGTAGTAAACTCCCCTCCTCTCATCTACTTGAGGAATATCAGAAATTAGCATTTTTATGTATGAGATAAATCAAGATGCACTATGCTGCCGAAGCGCCAGACTGTAAACAGAAATCAAGTTAAAACATGCCTCATCCATATCCTTTGTAAGAGCTTGTAGCATAAACTAGAGAACAAGTTATGAAGAAACAGAGGAACAGGAGTAGACCGCCACGGAAGAGTCGCTCTGCAGCTGTTTAGATCCTGTGAGAACAGACTGGGAGAACAGCCGATACAGCTTCCTTCCCTCCATGATTAGAACTAGGAGCAGGAGTGAGGGAAAGGGGTTGAAAAGCTTCTCTAATGCTTAGGATGAATAATTAGAAGACCCACATTTCTGAAAGAGGAAATCCTCAAAACAGCCTTATCCTGTAAAAAAAAAAAAAAGCAATGCCTTAAGTTCTATTACTTTTCAACCAGGTTTTTATAAAATATGTATTATTAAAGAGGAAAGAAAAAGGGGAAAGAGCTAAACAGTGTCAGTGTTGTGTCTAGTCATGGATAGAAAACCATTTAAACCACAGGAAATGGGCCTCACACCAGCCACCCAGTGTGAAGGGCCTCCTGGGCCACCTCGGTCACTTGGGCTACTGGCCAAGCAGATCCCCCAGGAGATGGAAATACAGGATGGACAGAGGGCACCAGCTTTTAGCAAGAAGCAGCCTAAGTCCTCCTCTCCACTTTGTTGCCCACCCAGTGGCAAGTCCGTGGGACAGTTGTCTTTGTTGCATGTTTCTCTGGATGTGAAACTGCCTCTTCTAAGGTGTGCTCAGCTACAAAGAGTAATAAACAGCATCTGGTCCTGGAGAAGAGAAGACGAACCAGAGCCAGAGCTGAGAGCAGACAGAAAAGGCAGGGAAGATGGCAGCAGGAGAAGGGGACCCGGAGAGGAGGCACCCGGAGAGCGCAGTAGAGAACAGTGACACCTGTCTCTCTTCACCAACCCACAGATCTTTCTCTATATTGGCCTCTTAGAACATGTCTGAATCCTGGAATTTGCATAAATACTGTTTAATACAAGGTCCATATGCTAACAGCAGCATCTCATAATCCTGCCTATCTCTTTTATTGATTTCCATGCCCACTTCGAAAACTGGGAGTATGGCCCTCTCACCTGCAACCTCTGTGAACCTCATAAAACAGATCCTCATTTGTATATATTTGTTGTGCAGAGAAATGTGAGCTAATAGAGCAACCCACAGAGGCTTAGATAAATGCAGGGGAAGATCCTCTGGTCCCCCGGGGCATGTGAAATTGCTAGCAGTCATACATGCACCTTTGGGTCTTTCTGCTTGTCTGGTTCCAGCCTGCCTGCACACTCCAGGGGCCCTGTGCAGCTCATAAGCTCCCTAGGACTTGAGTACAGTCTAGTCCCTCAGGCTGCATGGTCCACCATCCTGCAAAGCACTGTCTGTAGCCTGATACCCTCCCCCCTCCCTTTTAGGCAAATTCTGGTTGTTGCATGCTGAGGTCCATGGGAAGTGGGCTTGGAGGGGGGGTCAGTGTAGGATGCTGTGAGGGAAGGTTCCTGGGATCACCTCCCTGGATGGGGAGGCAGCCTGACCCCCAACCCGACCTTGACCAGCACATTCCCTACCTGGCAGTGCTGAGCCTTGGCATCTCCCACTTCACTCCAGCCCCGGCTGCCCTGTCCACTTTGCATCTGCCCATCCCAGTTCAGGAGGAGAACTAAGCAGGTTGCTGAGGAAGAACCAAGAAACGGGACTGGTGAGACGGTCAGAGAGGCTTGACAAGGAAAGCTGTTGGTCAGAATGTTAGCTTTAAGAAGGGAAGCCAGAGGCAACCCCAGTACCTAATAGAACAAGGATGTTAATGAAATACATACACTTGAAAAAATGCAAGCCATCTTAAAATTTTATGAAGATTATTTATTATTATGCAAAATATATGTTAAATGACAAAAACAGAACACCAGACTGTATCAGCAATATAATTACTTCTGTGTTATGCATGAGGAAGAGGGCTAGGTAGAATTATAACAAGATGCTAATGGTGTTAATACCAGAACCAGAGGATTGCGGTAAGAATGCTCTCTTTTAAAAGTTGATAGATATTACTCCTGTAATTAAAAATCTACATGTAAATGTTTTAAGCCTTTGAAACACTAAAACTATTTTTTTTAATTAAGTCATTAAGGTTGAGGTATTCCTTGTCAAAAACAAAAAACTGGAGACAGAAGAATCATTGGGTGCTTCTTTGCATGAAAAAAAAATGTGTAACTAGTAGAACTCCCTGAGGGTTAGCACCTGCACTTGATCTCATTTGATATTTGATATTTTTTAAATGTTGTGGAAAGAGCTCATTAAAACCTTAAATTGGAAATCACTCAGATGCGTTTGACTCTATCCTGTGTTTGTTACTATACATGGGATTGCTACTGCAACACCAATCGCAGCAATGATTTAATTTAGCATGTAGTTGCACACTCACTCTGCACAGGGCACTGGGAGACCTTGTCAAGATTGTTGTAAAGATCATTAAAAAGCCATTCTAGGAAAGGTATGAAGTAATGCCTGAGCATTTATTGAATATCAAGCACGGGTGACCCAGCCTGGACACATTGTGTGTTCCCAGGCGGGCATCCAGCCCTTCCCATGGCCCTCGTGTCACCACAGACACAGACTCAGGGTTGGACTGTGTTTGTCCTAGTGTTGTGTCCACTACCACTTACGGGAAGGACCCCATCGGGGTATTGGCATGAAGAGAAGGCTCTTCAGAAACATGCAGGGTACAGAGCAGGCTGATACCCGAGTATGTTCCCCACTGGGGTGGAAGGAAGGGCCTCAGGCAGTAGGAAATCTCTCTGTCCCTTGTTTGCTCCTGTGGCAGACACTTCACGTCCTCTGGGGGCCTCAAAGGGGGGACACACAGAGAAGGTGGCCTTCAGACCTCAAAATGAAAGGCGGGGATTTGTCAAGGAGCACGATGGTGTGGCGAGAGCCGGGCTGCATCGTGTGCCTCGTGGAGCCCCAACTGCAGCTTTTAAAGAGAAGCCAAAATCTGTATTCTCATCTATTATTTCCTATTTTAAAATGCTGGTATCTAATGTAGCATTTTGAAAAAACATTCTGAGGGCCGAACTGAATGCTTGGGTACCAGATGCAGCCAGTGGGCTGTCCGCTAGGGGCTCCGGGCCAGGCCGGGACGCCCTGAGTTTGAAATTACGAGTGCAGCTTCTTGGTGGCCCAGGGACCCTGAAACGCTCGAGAACCATGTGCAGGGCTTAAATGTGGGCTGGGGCCAGGGTCCTCTGCTCACCCAGGTCTTGGCGTGGCCTGTCCTGCTGCGCATGTCCACGGCCAAAGGTTGGCCAAGTGAGATCTTTTTCTGAAATCTAATATTATGGTTTCCGATCTTTATATTCTGAAAAATGCCAAATAGGCAAGTCTAAATTAGGGCTTTTCATACAGAAATCAGAGGAGATGAGATTTCACGGGAGGAGAATCGCAGGCATATAACACGTCCTCCCCCGATGGGGTTCTTCCTAACAGTGCCAGCTTGAGCCGGTAGCCAGATAAATGTTAGTCGAGCCCATTAAAAATGTTGAAAATTATACTATTAACCTACTTTGATCTGGAATCGAATATAAAATCAGGCTTTAGAGTGAAGAAGTAACATGCTCGTAGGAGCAGCATCATGCAGTGAAAGAGAGAAATGTCGATCAGAAGCCAGATGGCAGGTCCCTGAGACATGGGGACCAACCAGAGCAGCCGGCACCCTCTCAGCATGGGGCTTCTCCACAGGAGCAGCGCCACAGCCTGAGTCTCCAGAGATGAGCCTCCCCACTGGTCAGAGGGATAGCGGCTCCTCCTGGAGGGTCATGGCACTTGGGTAGGAATTTCACAAGCCCTCCAGTTGGACCATGCTACTGTGTTGTAGATCTAGGGAGGAAAAAACCACTCAGTGTGGGTGATAGCCTTTATTTATTTATGAAATCATTCAGAACTGTCTCATGCCAAGTCAGAGACCACAGATACTTCATATAAACTCCAGGTCAAGCAGCTGCATATGGCATGCAGCCACGTCAAGGGACCCTGACTTGCTTAGGATGGATAGACTCCCAGGTGTTTTCCCTCCTCACCTGGAGATGGACAGAGGTACTGGTTAGAATACCAGTTAGTTGGTAACACCAGATCCAGTGGCTTTACAAATGGGAGTTTGTTCCTCTTTCCTGTATAGCCAAGTGGCTCACTTGAGCGACACAGGTCTCCACTCTCCCCAGAGGCTGTGTGTGGCACCTGGTCTACAGAGGCTGGGGCTGTGATCTCCATCATGGGTAGCAGGCGTCCAGTTCACAGTCCTGTCCTTAGGAGAGGTGAGGAAGCTGTGATGCAAAGGCAGGAGCATGTGAAGCTTGGAAACCAGAAAGGTCATGTTCTCCTGCACTCCGGTTCACCAGCCACCCCTGAGGTCTAGGCTCCTGGCTGGTGAAGCATTGCTGTGGGCTTTTAGCAGAGCTCATTCAGGTGATGAAACCCTCGACAACAATGCCTACAGCTCTTTCTCCCACCTGGTAAATTGACCAAAGTCTGTTCATCCCTAGGGAGTGCACAGCCAAGGTAGTTGGAAAGAGCATTCCTAATAAATAATTTACCGTCTAGTTACTGTGTTCCTTGAGTGGTGATGAAGAGGCTGAATTTTCAGCAGGGGGAGGCAGGGAACAAAGCCTAACAAAAATTGAGGTTAAAACATGAAGTCATACACATTCACACTTTGCTTCAGGCGGGGGGCGCCGATGATGAAATGCTCAGCGCCCAGCTCCTGTTTAATTTTTGATGTGAAGCCATCGGGGACTGTTCGCCTTCACTTTCAATTTCAGTAGGTCCTGAAACCTTGCGTTCCTCTGCAGTAATAACCTGTGCGTTCCGTCCCATCGAGGGAGCCTGGCTGACTGATCAGTGCAGATGGAGCCGGGCGCTCTTGGAAGGCTCTCCTCACGGCCCACTCCTTGGGCGCCTGCCATCTTAGGCCCGTTTCCTGAAAACCCGAGCTCTTGCCTGGATGGCACGTTCTCTAGGCCGTGATTCATCGGCAGCCCACGGCTCAGGGCCCTGCTGCTCTGAGCCTCGGGGGCGGGGAGCCCAGGGTCCTCCCTCCGGCGGGGGGTGCAGCTGGCGCGGCTGGTCCCAGGGGCTGTGGGAAGTGCGAACGCAGACACCTCCCAAGTTCCGCGCTCGCCTGGGTGCCAGCAGCCCCCCACCACAGCTCAGGGTTTTAAGGACTCGCTTTCCCACTTTCCCTTAGTGAGAATCCCAAATTAAGACTCCAAGTTCGTTTTGATTTTACCCTAGAAAATGTAGCCAGTTTTAACCAACGGAATAGATGCTCAGCAGAGGGTACCTTCGTGCTGTTGAAAAGGCTGCCGTGTGATCAAAGGCTTGATGGGAACTCTGAGGTCCTCAGCCTGACCCTTTCCTTTTGTACAGTCAACAGCCACAGGCCCCAGAGAGAGACTGGCTTGCCTAGCACCAGCCTGCTGCTCTCTCCTGCCCCTGCCTGGGGCTCACTGCAGCCTCACTGCATGCTGGTAGTCTGTTTGGCCTCTTGGTGTCCAGCAGATCTGCAGTGCTCCCCCACATCCTCCCTCCTCCCCTGTCCTCCTCAGTGCCTTGAATGGAGTCCCTTGTCCCCATCCCTTCTCACTTAGGCAGCTGTGCCCCTGCAGACATGGCCCCGCCTCGCTCCCGGTGAAGCAGGTGAAACACCTCCTTCCTTTCAGGCCAGGGGTCTCCTCTGAGCTGCTTTTCTGGCACAGAAATGTGCAGCTGGCAGAGGACTCAACCCTCCTCAGTGGCTGGACCCAGGTGAGGGCCAGCCTTAGGAGGTGGCAGGCCAGACAGCCCACACTCCTCAGACGATTCTCGCCCAGGGCCTGCTGCAGCTTCCTCGGGTTTTGTTTCGCTCTTTGGAGAGGTCTGAGGGCAGTTGGTCTCATCAGGGCAGCCTAGTTTCTGATACTTTGTCTAGGACACCCCAGCAGGGATATTATTAACGATTTACAATTCTTCTTGCCTCCTGAATTTGATGGTTCTGAAAGAAGGCATGGAAGCCTGCTGTACAGAAGGCGCAGTTTCCTGGTGCCCCCCTAGAGTGAAGTGGCTATATCAAGACCACCAATTGCCCCAGACCCCTCTGCCTACAGCACCTCCCCCATCTGGTGCTCACTTTTCTTCTTCTAACTCCTGAAGTTGAAAGTTTTAATTTGATTAAATTCAATGAATCTTCATAGAGCTTAATTACAATAATTGACTTTGCTTCTGTCTTAACAAAGAGTAAGCGGCTCCCTCAACACCACAGAATAACCATCTCGCCTGCAGTCTGGGCACTTATTGAGCATATGGGAGCTATTTATTGCCCGTATTTTGAGGCACTTTTGATTATCTCCTGATTGCCTCTTAATTAGATTGGAGGGGGAAGGGCAGGCTTGTGCAGAAGGGGCCAGTCTGGGCAAAAGAAAGATATTCCATATACTCGAAAAAGAGTTTTCTAGTCTTTGTGTTCATCTTCCATTTTGTTTTTCTGGATGTTTTCCTTTTTCATTCCTGTTTTGACTGTTTATGAAGACCCATGAGAAGACCCTCTTGCACACAAACAGGCAGTTATTAGTCTAAAGAAACCTAATGTGGAATCCTTATATGTGTCAGGGCATTGTAGTAGGAGGAGATTGCCATACCAGAAACAAAACCCCTGTTGAGACCATCACTTCCAAAAGGAGTACATTTCTAAAAGAAAGGGTGGTCTGAGTCAGAGAATCTTTATATCCTTGGGAATCCACACTCAGATTGAGACCACAGAGAAAGGAAGAGGCTTGTTTGTGTCCACTTTAGAATCAATGTTGATGTTGCCGGGAAACAGCAGGCCTCTGTATATGTCCCTCGATGTCATCCACCTGCTGAGGTCTTCACAGGACTCTGCAGGAGAGACAATCATTAGCCCACCTCACAGGCAGTGAAACTGACCTTTGGGAGGTGACGCCATGGCCCAGTCAACATGGCCTTGTCTTGCACATCTTGTAGTGGGCGGAGCTGGGTCCAGCGCCACAGGAAGCTGGAGGAGGTGACCAGGCCCAGCCATCGAAGAGGCTGCCCCCTCCTCGCATACAGGGCACCACCCGTCTCATCCCCAGTGGTTTGCATTGGACACAGGTTCCCATCACCCACAGAGGGGTGCAGTGGCCGCAAGGACGGGGCAGCCCCACCTGACCTGTCTCTGGTGAAGCGCCTCAGCCTGGCCACAGCCTTTCGTGGCCAGTTTGTGTGTGATGCTGCCCCAGTCTGGCCACCCAGAGCCCAGCTGCCATCAGTGTGGGCAGGCTGCCGCACTAGGTGGGCTCAAGTTGGGGTGGAAGCTGTGTTAGAACGTGGACAAGTCCCTTTATTTTTCCTGAGCTCTTTCTCCTTTTAATTTGAAGAGAAAAGCTGTCATCAACAAAATGGCTTTCGTGCTGCCAGCCTCCTGTGCCCCCACTGGCAGCTCCACCCTGACTCAGCCGCTCATGGGCTCCTCTACTGTCAGGGCCCCTGTGGGTGAGCCCGTCATTAATGCTTCATGGGTCCCTGTCTGCTCTCTCCCCAGGCAAGCCTGGGACCTGGCCGTGGACATCTGTCTCTCCCAGCTGCCGACCATCATCGAAGAAGGCACAGCGTTTCGGGTGAGTCTCATTTCTGCCCCCTACCCAGGGGATCCTGCTTGGTCCCTGCAGCTTTCTCTGGCCACCTCGCCTGCAAAACCCCTGTTTGGGTGTCAGAGACAGCCCGCACTCACCTGGGAGAAGATTTATTAGCCAGAAGCGTAAAAGATTGCGCCAACCAGGGGTTATTTAAAGTTAGATCATGAAATGGTCAGCTCTTAAAGATGTCTCTTTACAGTGCTGTTGTCTTGGGTCTGCTTTTCTTAGTGTGCACTCCCTGGTAGCGGGTTCTCAGCCTTGTCACCGTGAACAATGCTCAAGACTCTCGGCCCTGAGGGGGCGTCTGGTCACCAGGTGCCACCCGTGGCCCCTGAGGCAAACTGACTCTCGCCTCTCCCCAGGGGACTTGGCAGCAGTTCACCAAGGGTCTCCTCTTGCCTCCTTCCCCGTACAGCCCCCATTTTTATTCAAGATTTGCTCATTTGCTGAGTGTTTGTTGTGCATCAGATACCATGTCTGGGTGCATGTGGGCGAGACCCAGTCCCTTCTCTCAAGAAACCCGTGAAAAAGAGAAGAACCACCCCTCAAGTTATAACACAGTTAGACCCCCCAACCCTGACCCCCCAAGGGACCAGGCAGGCATTCAGGACTAGGGGTAAATGGGCTGGGAGGAGTGGGAGGAAGCAGGTGGCTCCAAGCTGTCCCCTGAAGGGGATGGAGGGTGGGGCTTGCATGTTGGAGTCATTGGCTTTTTCTCTCCACACCGTCTTTTTTGGTCCTGTTGAAGAGACTGCAGTGGTCAGCTCAGTTTCCTTATTTTTAAACGGGAATTATAGTTGTATCCAATTCAAGGAGCATGTGAGGACTGGAGGGCAGAGCCTGGCGCATGATACCTACTGGATATGAGGGTTCCTGACCTTTAGTGTAGTCACACAGCTTTGACCGAGGTCAGAGGCACCCGCATTTCACTGCAAAGGCTTTTCATTTTTAGCGCACGTCACAGTCATCAGGGAAGCTTTGAACCTTACTGAGTCAGGGGCCTGGGTCGGGGGTGTGTGTGTGCATGTATATTTGTCTGCCTGCATGTATCTTTGGGGTATGGGTGTGTGTGTTCTCTGTTGGGTGTGTGTACATGTGTGCATATCTGTGGGGGGTGTTTTATGTGTGTGTGTTAACCCCTCAGATGATTTCAATGCCTCCAAGACTGGGGTACCTGGACTACAAGGTCCTCCTTCTCAGTTTTGTCTTATCTTCGTCCCCTCCTTTATTGCTGGAATCTTTCCCATTTTATTATGAATGTTTTCAAACCTACAGCAAAGTTGAAAGAATTCTGCAGCGAGATCTCGTCTGCCCCCCGCTGGGTTCTCCAGCAGCGTTTGCAGTGCCCACTCCAGCAGCTCCCCTACCTCCACCCACCTTTCCTTTAATGCACTTGGAGGAAGCCAAAACTGGCCTTGCATCTTGAACCCAGAAGTGGGCGCTGGCAGGACCTTCACGTGTCTCCCACCCATGTATTTGATGGGGGACCCTAATCCCTGAGGCAGTGATAAGTCCCCATAGGGAATAGTCCTGGACTCCTGCCCCTCACGAGCTCCACCTACACAGGGACAGGGCCTGTTAACACACACACACGTGTTTGGGAACCTCATTCAACTTGTGCTTTTTTGTGCTCTGTGCCTGATTTTCCTTTTACCGTCAGGGGATGGGAGCTGCACACTCTCAGATTATAAAGTCCCACTGTTCCGTGTCCTCACCCATCCTTCCAGTGCCAGGCCTCCTTTCAAGGGTCTTCAGCCTCCTTTCCCATATACTGGATTCAGGATTCTGCCTCTGGGAGCAATGTCTCCAAACTGATGGGGAGGGATTCCTGATGGAGCCACATGCTAGCTGTTTTATTTAGTTTCCATCCTTTTAAAAGCATAACATACACAGAGAAGACTACAAGCATCGTATTGTGCAGCTTGATGAATTTACAAGTTGAGTGCAGTCACATAACCAGCACCCCAGTCATAATGTCAACAGCCCTTGAGGCCCCGCTCTGGCCACTGCTTTCCCAGGGCGTGTGCTGCCCTGTGCGGTTTGTATTTTGGTAAATAGAGTCCTTGTGTCTGGCTGCTTTCACTCAACACTATTCAATCTGTGCACTTGTAGCTCATTCCTGTTATAGCCTGGAAACCCCAAAGGTCAGGGTCCATCCTGTGGACCTCACGAATTGTCCTGACCGCTGCCCAACCGAGACATTGGTGCCTGAGGCAGAAAGAGAAATCAGTCATTTGGGCCTGTCTTTTATGAAATTTTGATATTTTTTTCATAATGGATTTTTACCTTTATTTTCTTAAATACTGCATTAAATTTCTTTTTTTTTAACCTCAATTACTGTGTTTTTTGGTGTCCCCTTAAGTTTTGTTCCTCAGGTGGGTGGGCAGGTGTGGCCAGGTGCTGTTAATCCCTGTGCTTGGGTACATTAGTGTCAGGCGTGCACTTGAGGAATGAGATTTCTGGTTACCACATGTGCATATTTTTAGTTTCAGTAGGAAAACTGCTGGATAGTTTTCCAAAGTGGTTGTGAGTCAGTTTTCAGTCCCTCCCACGATATATGCGAGTTTGAGTTGTTTCATGTCCTTGTCAATACGTGATGTTTTTTACCTTTTTTCTTTCCTTTTGGCTTTTCTGGTTCCATATGTAATGGTGTTTCATTGAGATTTTATCTTGTATTTCCCTGATGGTTATTAGTATTGAGCCCTGTTTCATATTTTTGTTGGCTGTTTGAATATCCTCTTTTATAAGTTGCCTGTTCAAGACTTTCGATCATCTTTCTTTTGCATTATGTTTCTTATCAATTTGTAGTGGTTCTGTTTATACACTGAATACAAATCCTTTGTCACACGTTGTGAATGCTGGTGGTGGTTTAGTTGCTAAGTCAGGTCCGACTCTTGCAACTCCATTGATTGTAGCCTGCCAGGCTTCTCTGTCCAGGAATTCTCCAGGCAAAAACACTGGGGTGGGTTGCCATTTCCTTCTCCCCGGGATATTCCTGACCCTTGGGTCGAATCCACATCTCTTTTGTCTCCTGCATTGCAGGCAGATTATTTACCAACTGAGCCACCAGGGAGGCCCGACACACGTTGTGCATACCTTTTTTCATTCTGTAGATTTCATTTTCACTTGCTTGATGTTTTTACTTGGTGAACAGAAGGTTCTTGTTTTACCATACCCAGCTTACCAATGTTTTTCTTTTACAATTAGGGCTTGTACCCATTTAAGAAATCTTACTTATTATGAGACAGCCAACATCGTTTGTTTGGACCAGGGTTGGCAGGTGAGAAGAGGAGGAGTGTGTTGATATGAAGTAATTATCTTCCCTCCCCAAGGTGACAGCGCAAGACAGAGTGGACTAGCCCTTGGGGTCAGGTGTGGCTCCTTGTGCCCAGAGATGGCCTTTCTGCTCTCAGTCCATCACGTCTGGCACCTGTTTTTAGACCCCTTCCAGCCCATCTAACACATGGGCTGACCACCTGTGTCAGAATCATCCCCCTGAGGCCCAGGCCACGTGGTCACGTGACTCAGAGCCTCTGCCCACAAGCTGTGAGCTCTACTCCAGAACACTCATCCCGGGCTCTGCGTCTTCCCCTCAAGAATCTACACGGTAGCTCTGACACACCAGGAGGTAGTCTTGAAGATTTGGCCCAAAACATCAGCTCTGTGAATCATTTCACTCACAGGGCAGCTCTTGAGCTGTTCTGTGAAGTGTTACTTAAAATGCTGAGCCATGCTTATGCTAGGGACTGAGCTGGTTTGTCACCATCTCCGCAGCTTTAAAAAGCACGACAAACCTCGCAGCACACTTCGATGAGAAGGGCTCTTCCCTCTTTGTCAGCTTTAGGTGAAAAGATCAGGAGTGTCTGTCTGTCTCTGGGGACAGAGCGGCTTCTACAGCCCTGAACCGCATGTTTGTATCCACAAGGTAAAACCAAAGTGCAGGAAAGGAGGAGAGGTGGAATTACCTGAGTTTCCCAACTCCCCTTCCCAGACTGAAGGTCCCCCTCACTCGGTACAGCTGGGGAGGGGGCACTTAACAGGACTATTGTTTTTAAACCAATCTGTGAATAACACACTTAATGGGGATATCATTTTGGGAGCTCCATTCCAATCCCCAGATTGCCCTCCAAATTTGAGTAACTTCATGTACCCTGACTTTGCAAGAACATGAATTCCTGAGTGTGAAATTTCTCTGCCCAATTCTCACACGACACTGACTTCTTTACAAGGGGCACCACGGCTCTGCGCCCCAGGCCCCTCTGCAGAGGGCATGGCAGGGTGCCCCAGTCTGGCTCCCAGCCTCACTTAGCCCACCTCATCGCTTCGAGTCGTCTACGAGCGTGTGTCCACATGTGCCAGAACCTGGGGTCAGAGCCTACATCCCTGCCTTCCCATCCACCCTTCCTCTCCCCCTAGGGAGCAGTGTGGGCAGAGAGGAGTGGGTGGGAGACAGATTTGAAATTCTGTTTGGGGCTCACAGATAACATAGCTGCGTATCAAGTGAGGATGACCATGTAATACAGAAAACCCAGGGGTCCTACCACTTGGCCTCGTGGTTCTCAGAGACCTTCCGAGGGCCTAGGCCCCCTCCTACCTGAACCTCTAATCTGAGGTTTCCCTGGTCCCTGTCATCACCACCAAAGTCGTCTCCTCTGCAGGGCTTTCGAGAGGACAAGCTACCCTCTGCACCCCCGCTGCCAGGCTGGGGAAGCCCACTGTAACCGGCTTTCGTCACTGCCCTCCAGGGGCCTTAAACGCTGCCTAGCAGCTGCCCAGATGTGTCTCCTTCATTCCTTCCTGTCCCCTCTCTGCCCTCCGTCCACGGCACCTGCTCCCTTTCCCACCTCGCTGAGAGACAGGAGCAATAGAGGGAGCCTCTGAGCCTCTCCACACCCGCTTCATCCCAGCGTCCCCTCCTATCTGTGTCCCGTTTCCAGCTCCCGGAGGGCTCCTGCTCCCTGGTACCTACCTGCCAGGGCTCTCGCCCAGCACCTCTTCCTACATCAGCAATTTCCCCTCTTACAAATATGCCCTTTTCTCCCACCTTTAGAAAGAAATGCCTGGTCACATGATCCTATCCGATCCCTTCCCCTTTGCAGCCAGATTCCTGCAAAAAACTATTCTTGAGTCTCTAAATCATCATCCCTTCTGTTTGAACCTAGTCAGTTGTGCTCCTGCCCACTACCACGGCCCCCCGTAACATTCTTAGTAGTCAGTCTCCAGGGTCCTCATGTCATGGTCAGCCCTGGGCCTTGGTCCTGCCTGACCCTCCGCATCATGACATGATGGTGCCAACCACACCTTCCACTAAATCACTCTTCCCTGGCATCCTGGCTGCTGCCTACTCCTGCTCCCTCTACTGGCCTTGCCCTAGTGTCTCCACCTCCTTGGCCTCTTGCTCTTGGGGTGCTCCAGGGCTCTGCCTGGGATCCCCACTCTTTCTCAGGTTATAAACGAGATCTGTCTCTCTAACCCAGACCCATCTCCTGAATTGCAGGCTCATGTAGGCCATTCTCCCCCTCCCTCCCCACCCCCCTGATGTCTCACTTGGGTGTCCAGAAGGCACCTTAAACACAGTGCATCCAGGTTGAGTTCCCCACATGCTTCTGTGAAACATGCTTCTTTCAGTCTTCCCACTTCAGGTCACAGGACCCCATTCCCTGGTGATTAGACCTGTGGTGGTGGTGGTTCAGTCACAAGTCACCTCAGGTCATGGGACCCCATTTCCTGGTGTTTAGACCCATAGTGGTGGTGGTTTAGTCACTAAGTTGCCTCTAACTCTTGCCATTCCATGGACTGTAGCCTACCAGGCTTCTCTGCCCATGGGATTTCCTAGGCCAGAATGCTGGAGTGGGTTGCCATTTCCTTCTCCAGGGGAGCTTCCCCACCCAGGGGAACTCAGGTCTCCTGCGTTGCAGGGGAATTCTTTACCAACTGAGCCACCAGGAAAGTCTGTTTAGGCCTGAGCTCCAGCGTCAACCTTACCACAACCCTTCTCTTACCCACACCCAGTCTGTCCACGAGTCCTCTGACTCTGCTGTATGAATCATCCCAGCCTGACCACATCTTACCGCTTCCTCTGCCATAGCCTGGCTCTGCGGGCTTTCGCCTAGCTGGTAGCTGAGCGGAGTTGGGGCCTCACAAAGACACATGACTGAGTTGATGGTGCAGGGTATGTATAGGCAGAGCTGGGTGAAGAAGGGGCTTCCTGACTAATCCATCTTGCTTGTTCCACAGCACAGCCCCTTCTTTGCTGAGCAGCTGACCGCCTTCCAGGTGTGGCTCACGATGGGCGTGGAGAACAGGAACCCACCTGAGCAGCTCCTATTGTCTTACAGGTGAGTGTCTGCAGGTGGACCAGATTGGCCCAGGGAGGGAGCCAGAGAACCCCGCAGCCTCCCAGTGAGGGGACTGGTTTATCGGGGCTGAGTGTGTGAGTGTGTGACAGCCCCCATGCTTTGTAGCGGATGAGTCCTTGCTCCTCCGTGGCTCCCGTGGCAACCCTCTCCCTCAATTAAACACTGATCTGGGTTGTCAGCCACTCTCTCGTCTGCCCCCAGAGCTGCTGTCAGTGAGCTCTGTTCCAGCACTGTTCGTGGTGTCAGCACCCCTTCTCTCTGGAAGGATGTGAGATGCAAATCAGCCACAGAGAAAAGGGGAGAGACTGAGCCAACTACACACACAGGCCGTCAGCACCTGTGGGTTGGTCGTTTCCGGGGGGCTATGCCCGAGGGTACTGTGGGCTGTCAAGTGCAGTCACTACTATTCTCGCAGCAGCTGGTGCCCCACGAATGATTTGGGAGGTCAGTTCTGTGGGTCTCACCCAGCTAAGTTTTGGGTTACTGAGATGGCAAAATACCAAAGTTCATCACCAGTAGGAGTTTTCACAGGACTTTTGTTACAGTTAATGTATATTTATGGGGGAGGTGTAGGGACCAGACTATGATGTAAGGAAGGCTATTTTACTCTGAGATAGTGTCAAATGAGATTTAAAACCACTGTCAATATAGACACGAAGACCTGATAATTCACTTTAGGCCCTGGAAAAAGTTGTGTACAGTGGGGATGGGGCAGTTGAACCTTGGGTAAGAACTGTGGGCAGTTGTGGGAGGGGCCGGGCCAGCAGGAGAAAGGGGTGGGCATTTACATCTGTACCCAGTTAAGAAGCAGGGTCTTAAATTCTGAAAGCTGGCTGGGAGGACCATCACCACCTCCCCCAGAAAGCTGCTTAGGTTGCTTTGCCTAATCGTCCACCTGCCCGAGGACAAGGCCTTGCCCCTCCTTCCCCCCCAAGAGGGCTCCACTTTCTCACCAGGCCACTGACCACATCACACAAAAGCACTACTGTCTTCACTGGGCCAGGCGTGTGTTCTGAGCTGATCTCTGGCCCATGTGGAGTGTAGCAGGCCCCCTCCCCACATGGTCTGCTCTCCCGCTCTGTGCCTACTGCATGGCGGCCTGGGAAAGTGGTCTGCCTGCAACAGAACTGACATCTCAGTGGACTCAGGACTGCGTGCAGAACCCAGACAGCGAGCAGTGGAGCAAGGTGTACAGTTGTGAAACGCCAACACACAGCCTGTCCTTGCAGCTTGATAATCAGCTGGGACAGACTGTTGGCCAGGATCCTTCCCTGGAGATATTTTGGTGCTTTTAATGTATTATGGCTGCTGCTTTTCTGACATTATGAAGAGAATGCAGAAATTATTGATATTCCTCATGTGTGCTTCTAGATTAGTTTAAGACTATCCTGAGTTCGCAGGGTGAGCTATCCACAGATTTTCAAAACAAAACCAAAAAAAAGCAACAATAACAACACAACAAAGAACACTGTCTATTTGGCAGGAGCCCACGAGTTCTCATCAAGTGGAAGGCCAACGGGCAGGGCTTTGGGATGGTAGTGGCTGATTGGGTGTGCTGAGCTCCCCAGCAACTAAGGTCCCCCAAATTTTCATAAGAGGAGACTGTGACCAGTCTCCACTGACCTTTCTATCATTTCAATAATGGGATGGATAAAACCTTTCCAAGCAGCGACACACTGCCCAGCACTTTGCAACCAGCCAGGCAAACAACGTTGTTGTAAACGGCCCCCTGTTGACTTTTTCTTTAATGTCCCATTTACAACCCACATTCCCCCAGGAAAAAAGACCCAACTTGCTAGAACCAAAATGAGGGAATAACTGAAAGAAAAGGGGCATCTTGTGTGCAATCTTTCCATCAAACTTAAATCATAGTTTCTTCATCATTCTGGGGGTTCTGTCAGGCTATGCCCTGCCTGGATCAGTGCAGGAACCTTTACTTAACAAGAAAACCCAACACAGTGCAAAGGAGCCCCTGCTTCATTTGGGGCAGCCTGTGGTATCCACCTTCTCTTCAGTTACTTTGCCAGAACCCAGGCCCCATCATCTATCACTTATCCCCAGAACTTTGGCAATTCAGAAATGTTGCTGAAAAGAGAATTTTATTTTGTTTTATTTCTTTTTAATCCACCTTTCCTCCAGATAATTATCTAGTCATCCCAACATAATTTATTAGGTAATTTTGGTATTTCCCTAATGATTTGAAATACTGTCAGCACATCCTGTACAGGTGTGTACTTATTTCAACATTTTGAGAGAGAATTTTAATACGGAGACATCACAGCTTTTCCAATCCCTGCTACTTTTTCCACCACCAGCAAGCATTTTGTCTACCCAAAAATTCAGCGGCATTCACTGAGGACCATCAGAGTAAAATGAACTGTCCCCTAGGGCAGCGGATTTGCAGCCCCTTGTGTAGATATAAGCATGAATCTACACTTTTCCTGACCAGCCCTGACATCCTTTTTCACCTTTTAAAAATATAAATCAAGAAGGATAGAAAGGAAGATTCTCGAGCCCTGCAGCACCGCAAGGCCTGGCCGTGTGGTCTCATGGTCTGACAGCCCTGCCTGGACTCGACATTACTGTCTGCCCTCCCTTGGAGGCCCGTGTACAAACAAGCCCAAGTTAGAGTAGGAAGAATCAGTGTTGTGGAAAAGAGAGGGAAGAGAGGAATTTTACAAGATTCCATGTTAGGACCTTTCCACAAAGTCAGTATGGGCATTTCATTAGGAAACCCTGTTGGCTTTCATGGCATCATCTACAAGGAGAATTTTCGGTCTGAAAGTACAGCATTATTATTGGATGGCAGCAGGATAGTAAGTGGACTATTATTACTACACATATTGCCTACATTGGTGGCTACAGGATCTCTGATCATCAGATTCCCAAGTGCGCCAGGCAGGAACTAGAGCTTGAGAATCTGGATTTTCATAACCGGCTTGAGCCGGTGGTCTCAGCCCTGAAGCCTGAGTGTGCCTTTTGTGTACAAGGTGCATGAAAAGTAGTTGCCCTAGCAGCTCTGTTTTAGTTCAGTGGTGGTGATGTCACCACCACTAATCTTTAGTTTGGATTGCCACAGACAGAAAGAAATCCCAGTAACTCATTTAGTTCACCGACATTTATCTCTGTAATTTCCCCAGGGCCTGAAGCACATTGAAACAGGATTTTTTTTTTTAAGTGCAAATACAAACAAACAAACAAAAGCCAGTTCTTTTTTTTTTTTTTAAGTAATTTTAATTTATATTGGCCCTCAATTTTGCCTTAAAATGTAAATCAGCAGAAGGAATTGGAAGGGAGGGGTAATGTTTAGAAAAGCCAGTACCTGACATTTTCCCCAGGGCTTGTTATTGATGCTGTTTATTTTCCAACAAAACATCAATACCCACAGCACAAAATCCTGCATTGCTAACGGTCTTTGAGTCTCTGAGACAAGTGAGCTGTCTATTGGTGCTTTAACGTTTGTTTCATCAATGTGGACAGCAGAGTCGGAAGAGGTGGAGTTGCAGTAGAGACAGTGGCAATTTCCATTTTACTTTTGCCACCTGTGAATAAGACATTGTAATGGAGACCTTTTACTGCTGGTTAGGCACATGAGAAATAAGCAAAACAAACTACCCATGGGTTAGGTTTCTTGGCCCACGTTGCCATTTCTTCCACTGCAAATTGCTCTGCTATTTACTTGAAAACCCAGAGCTGTATTCAAGTTGATAGTGTTTAAAATAACAAAGGAAATCAGAAAACAGAATCTTTACAAGTGCTAGATGTGTTTGATGTCTTTGATTTTTGATGAATTACACCTTCTTTCACAAACCTAATAAATGAAAGGTTCTGCTTGCCCTAGAAACTTGAACCTCTGGTGGTTCCATTTTCTTTAAAAAACAAAATAGGGAATGCCCTGGCGCTCCAAAGGTTGGCACTCGGCGCTTTCACTTCCAGAGCCCATGTTCAGTCTCTGGTCAGGGAACTAGGGTCCCATAAGCCGCCCAGCAAAGTAATCAACAAATAAATAAACAATCAAAGCTCTTCTGAGAGGTGGAGCCATCCTGTGCTAACGTAACAGTCATCACGCTGTAACATCACAGAAACGGTTAACAGTCATCGCGCCAGACAGGCTGCATCTCATTTAATTCTGGAAATTACATGTTATCTTCTCCATTCTTCTCAATGGTGAAACAGAAGTGTCCAAAGGTAGTGGTTTAAGCCACACTGTCAGGAAGTAAAAGAGTCAGATCAGCTTGACTCCAAATCCCGCACCTTCCCACCGTCTAACCTTGCCCTCCACACCTGCCTTTCTGCCATGGTGGCACATGATAACCCACAAGTTAAACATGCAGAGGGATCAGGTCCTGTTCAGATAGGCCCCTGTGAGCAGCCCCCACATAACCTCTCCCACCAGCTTCTTTATCAGAGAATCTTAACTTCTCCAAACACTAAACGAACCACTTGAGCATCCATCTCAAAAGAGTGATGTGGAAACAGGCTCCAAACCAATGGGAGACGACATTTCAGTGGCTGAACCCAGCCACCTCCACCTCCCTGACCCCTGAGCTGCTTGCAGGGTGTACACGCCTGCCCTCAGCTCCCCTGCAGCCACGGGCCACACACCCATGTGGGGAAGCTCCCCAGCCTCCCTATCAGGAACCCCATGCTGCTGGGACCACCTCCCCTCTTTCCACTCCCTCCAGCCTCTCTCATTACCTCCTCTGTCCCGTACCTGCTGACCCTCCTGCACCCTCAGCCTCTTCCCACCTGGCCCGTGTTTGCCCCTCAGAGGGGCGCCCCTCAAACCACTGCTCTGGTGGTGCCATTTCCTCATCCCTGTTCAGTCCCTCCACCACTGGCCACATCCCTGCAGCCAGAGGGTCCGCTTCCTGAGTCCTGCTGCTGATCCTGCCTGCCCCCCACAGCAGGTACATGGTTCAAACCTCCTGTCGCCTCTCCTGCCTCCTGTCCCGTCCCTCACCAGTTCCTCCACCCAGCATCCCCCTTGGCAGTCCTTGGCCGGCAGGCTGGCCGGCTTGTCCTGTCCCGTCTTTTCTCTTGCCTCATTCCAAACCTTATCTTCCCGAGGCTCTTTCCTCCACCAGCAGGTTCTGGGTCATGCCTGCCAGCTGTCATGGAATCTATTTCTCCCCATCAGTCTTGGCCGTGGTCAAGTCCACCCATCCCACCTTTCCAGTCAGCCTCCTGCCAGCCTGTTGCCCACAGCGAGCACAGTGGACAGGCTCCTCTGCTGCTCTTCTAAAGAAAAGCTGAAGCCCTTAGCTTGGTCTGCAGTCCAGCCAGCTCTGGAGCTTCCCTGTCAGCCTGCCCGCCTGCCTCCCTCAGACACCCCGCTTCCCCTCAGACACCCCGCTTCGCCAGCCCCTTTGCCTGAAGCCCAGGAACCCCACGCTTTGCCCACTGGGTGGGAGAACCTTCAGAACCCAAGTAGGGAGCGGCCACCCCCGGTCATCTGTTCACCATCACAGTAGTTATTGCGGTATGGATGCGGAATGTCTGTCTCTGGGCCCCTGCTGGGACAGGAGGGCTCCTGCTGTTCCCAGTCACCCCCAGCACTGTGTCTGTACACAGTAGGCACCCCATACCCGCTTTGGATGGCTGGGAACACAGTAGGTGCCCCAAAGCTGATGGCTGGGAATAGCGGGAGGCAGAAGGACTCTGCATCACAGGACTCTGTACACGTGATCCCCACGTTAACACCATGAGAGAAGTCAATATAAATGACTCCATTAAAGCTAAAACTTTGATATACCACAGGAAAAAAGAAAAGCATGTGGCCGAGGTTGCTCTTTTTCATTTAAAAAGAATCCTTTCGTATGAAAAGGAAATAAGTCAAACATTTCAGTAGGAAAATAAAGACATGCCTGGCTGGTTTACTAGAGAAATAGCCAATTAACCTATGAAAAAATATTCATCCTCACTTGTAATCAAGGAAATTCAAATTAAAAGAACATTTTATTATTAACTGTCATGTTGGCAAATAGTGTAACATGGGCTAATATTTTCCTGGGAGCTTTTAATTTGATATTTAATAAATCCCTTGTGGTTGAGTCTTGTGTTATGAATTAGGAAATTAAAGTTCAGAGAAGTTAGTGCCCAAGCCTGCGTAACCTGTGAGTACCAGAGCAAATATATCCTGCTGCCTGGTAATCAGCTGAGGCTTGGCAGGTGGGCAGGTGGGCAAGTTTGTTCAGCTGGAGGGCAATCTGGTGATATAAGTGTGAGTGCTCTGACCCTCTAATTTTACTTCTCAGGTTTATCCTAGGAGGAAGAGGGGGAGGAAACCATGTAAATGTGCATAGATGTACCTGTTAGTATTTTTATCATAGCATTTTTACAATAACAAAAATGTATTAATAATTTAAAAATCTATCAAGAGGGAGATTGTTTAAATGAATTATGCACATTTACAGAAATGCACTTCTTTACTGCCGTTGGCAGTGATATGATCAAACATATCTAGGGTTGTGGAGTAAGACTGACAGTGTATCATTTACTCATCAGGGAGATGAGAAATACAGTAGTAGCATTGAATTTAGAACAAACGGGACATTATACCTAGGGAACAGCATCTAGAATTGAATAGAGCAGGGTCATCAGTGAATATTTTCTTAAACACCATTAGAAAGTGTCTGTTCTAATAGTTCCTACAGTGCGCACGTCATTCACCTGTTCTTGAAGAAATGGAGTGTTCCCAGCCTGTGTAAAGTGTGAGCCATAGAGAAAGGGGTGCTCACTGACCTGGGTAAACAGCTCCTGGGGATGCTCATCCAGGGTCATGTGGGGCGCCTTGCAGTGACGCTGCCTCTTCTCCCTTCCAGGTGCTGCTGAGCCAAGTGCACCGGCTGAGAGCTCTGGACTTGCTGGGAAGATTTCTGGACCTGGGTCCCTGGGCAGTGAGCCTGGTGCGTGCTTCCTGCATCAGCAGGGGAGGAGTCGAGGGGGCACCAACTGAGGAATCAAGGGTCCTTGGCCATGCAGCCAAGCGTGACTGTGGGGGTGGCCATTAAACCTGCAAGGCCCCCATGGACCTCTCTTTGCACCTTCATTGTCATGTTGTGGGGGGCCCTTTCCCATCCGCTGTTAGGCGTCACCTTTGTGGGACAGAAGGTGTCTTTAAGAACATTCTCTAGGAAGGGGCTCTCCCCTGTCACACCAGGAAGCTGGCAGCCTCTGGGCTGGGTCCTGGCCACACGTGGTACCTGTTCTCCTGGAAGCAGCCTGTAAAGCCTCACTCACTGTCCTTTCACTTGTTTTTAGGCACAACTCTGAAACACTTTACTATCATTCATTCTATGGAGAAGTAGAAACAAAACACTGAAAAAAATAGAGTCAAAAGTGACCCATTTTTCCACCACACAGATCACCAGGGAAAGAGATCAAGAGGGACCTAGAGATAAAAGGGGATTCAGGAGACCTACCACCAGCTGCAGAGTGTGGACCTTATGGGGCTTTGTTTGCAAATGAAAGTTTGAAAGTTGGAATTTGAAAAATTGATATTCATGAAACAGAAAGTTTACATGAACTGAATGTTTTATATTATTAAAGAATAATTGTAACTGTTCATTTTCTAGGTGTGGTAATGGTATGTGGTCATATTTTCATAAAGGAGACTTTATTTTTTAGATAGAAACACTAACTGTTTACAAATGACACCGTGTGATACTTAAGGGGGTGCTTCAGAACATTCAGGAGAAGACAGTGGGCGGGGCCAGCCAGGATGCTGCACCCTTTGGTTTGACAGCATTGAAGCTGGGTGATGGGCACAAGAGCTCAGCATGTTGTTTTACCTCCACTAATGTATGTAAGTTGTTTCATTATATACTGTCAACCAAGAGTAATAGTTAATAGTTTAGCAAGAAGGTGAAGAGGGAAAACCTAAAAGTTAGGAAGACTGCACGAGCTCTCCTCGCTGGCCCACTTCCACTCCCAGGAGCCAGCACAGGAGGCCATGTGTGATTCATCATGAGTAGACTTGGGTGGAGGCCTGGCGTTTCTCTTACCTTGTGGTCTGTGTGTACTGGTGCAGCCCAAGCAGGCAGGCCTGGGTCGCTTCCAGGAGAAGAACTGGAGGTTGGGAAGGACAGCCCTGCCTCTCGCAGCTCTCTGTCCATGCTGAGGGTGCCATGTGCTTTGTCCCTCCAGCGTGGGGCTCACATGCTCTCTCTCGCAGGCGCTGTCTGTGGGCATCTTCCCCTACGTGCTAAAGCTGCTCCAGAGCTCAGCCAGGGAGCTGCGGCCTCTCCTTGTCTTCATCTGGGCCAAGATCCTCGCCGTAGACAGTGTGAGTAATGTCTGTCTCCCCCCACTGCCATTGGAGAGCTGCTGAGAGCAGGTTGGGGGCCCTGGCACTGCTATCCACGCCCCCTCCTCCTGGCCTCATGCCTTCCATGGCCTCCCTCCCTCCCAGGAAAGGCATCGCTTCCCCTCGGCCCAGTCGTGGTCTGTCACACTGGCCCTCGGCTCACCTGTTGTCTCTGTGCGCTGCCCCTTCCTGACTCATAACCACACCTTCAGCCAGTGACCCTGCCCGATTCTTTGTTGACTGGTCTCCTCAACCAGTTGATGCTTTTCCTTCCCCTGCCCTGACTCTAGCAACAGTCCCATGGAGGCCCCAGCTGTCACCTGTAAGGCTCAGGCCATAGTGCTCGTCACTTCTCAGCCGTGACTGCCCAGCTCACGTCTCCAGCTCTACTCCCAGCAAGCACCTTCCCACCCCTGCCCTCATGCCTGCAGGCTTGCAGTCACATGTCTGCTGCTGAAGTCCTTGGCAGGGCCTTGTTCTCAGAATCGTGCTGAAGGCCAAAGGTATTGCAAAGCTCAGCTGTCCCTGCCCTCAACACTGTCCACTGGGGACCAAATCCTCTGCTGTGAATACACACACCTGCCTATCAAAAGAGTGACTTTTCAGAAAGTGGGCAAATCTTATGGGCAGGGCTGCATTTGTGTGCCTCGGTGTAACAGAGATTATAACATTAACCCAGGTGGAAGGGGGCCATTGACCCGGCTGCTACATGAATTCACAACCAGAGGGAGTGGGGGCGGCCACGTAGATGAGAAGCAGTGGTCAGGAAGGGCCAGGGTAGGGATGCCAAGGTGACAGTAGGGCCAGGTGGGTTCTCGAGTTTGAACCTGTGTGGCGGGAGGGCTGGTCATGTACAGTGGTCCCGGGGGTGGGGTGCAGTGCAGGGAGCATTCGTGGGACCACTGGTGATGCAGCCTGTTCCCATTGATTTCTTAAGCCGGCCATTTTCACCTCCCCCAGCCAACACATGCGTCTGTAAAGTTGTGGTAATAACGCTTCCTGCAGTATGGTTGCAGAGATTAGGACCACAGTGTGTAAAGCAGTTTTAGAAATTTTAGCATGAAGGGAGTAGTGATAAAACCTCATTTCTACCCAGCCTGCCTCTGCTATACTAAAGCCTTCTGTTGCCGATCTGAAAGCCTGACCTTGGGGCTCAGGAAACTATACCTTTTGGTCACTTCTACTTTGCCCTTCATCAAATTTAACTGAAGAGGCAACCACGTAAAGAAGAGGGCTTTTCTGGGGAAGTTATTTCAGAACCTTGTTTCTCTCCCACTTCAATACCTTTGTCATCTACATCATGTGTTGAAAAGTTCACTGGCACTGTTCTTGCCATTAGGGACCATGTGCAAAGGTTCTGGATGCATCAAAGGGCGAGACTACCATGACATGAAGCCCAGTGTCGGGAGAGGGACAGAAAAGATGTCCTCTTCCTCCCGAACCCACAAGGGTGATGGTCGGCCACCTGAACCTGCTCCTTGGGGCCACCAGTGCTCCAGAACATGTTCAGTCAACTGCAGTTCTTGTACTCATCAGGATTTTAGTAGCTTTTAGCATCTGGAAATAGAGGGTGTCTTTATTTTTAGTCTTCAGAGTGGCTATTTCTGCTTTAATCTTTTTTCTTTATGTGAAAGTAGATAACCCTTCAGAACCGCACTTTGCTGCTGAATTCTCATGGAGTTTACAGTTGGTCATCTTATTTCAGAACTAGGGATCTGGTTTGAAACTGCTTCTTGGTCACATTTGTCTCTAGGGGCCTGGTTGTCTTTGGAGCCGAACATGGGAGGGCTCGTCGACATCACAGATACTGCAGTGCTCTAAGGCTGTCTCGGAGCCTGCGTTCATGTCTGCTTGATGCTGGAGGAATTACACGTTAATAATGCTTGAGGAGCTGTTTCCGGGCCCAGCTGGAAATGCCCTAGCCTGCAGTGTTCTTGTAAATGCCTGCAGGTGCTGGGACCATCCTGTGGCTTAGCGCCTTAACCAGCTTGTTGCACCTGTTTATTTAAAGGCAATCATCCCACTAGGAGACGTTTTTAACATTTCCAGTTGGGACTGAGCATCGTTTACTTTTCATGATCACCTTGGTCCGAGTTTCTGAGAGATTAAAGTTCCATGTGTTTCTGGGAATTTGCTTCTCCCTTCCCCAGCTGGCATCTGGCCTCTGAGTAGTCACATGTTATGTGCCTCCCGCAAAGCTCAGAGCTCCTGGAGTGAGTCCTTGACGTGGCCACCATGCGGGTCAGAAGACATGTTTGTGACAGGGATGCCTACCTTTAGGTGAATGAATCTGAACAGAGGCACAGGCAAGGTGTCCCAGCACCCCAGCGCTCTCAGCTGTCCCTGCGCTGGGGAGCAGCCCACCCTCAGGGCTCTTCCCCAGGAGTTGAGAAGGTGTGGGCCCCATTCTGGCTGCCTTCCCAGCTAAGGGGTGAGTCTGGGGCCTCCTCTCACCCCACAAGCATATGTTGAGCACACACTACATGCTGTTGTGTGAGGGGCTCCTAAAGGATTCAGGAAGCGGGAATTACCTCAGCCTTAGAGAAAGTAGGCTCAGTCTGGGAAGAAGAAGGAGGGGAATTCCAGGCTCAGAAGGACCATGTGCCATTTGGCTGAAGTGGGCAGTGTACCCTGTGGGGGCACCGATGTGCAGGCGTGTCTCCGAACAAGGAAATCTATTAACAGCACTTTAGGAAAGCCCTTTCCTATGGTCTCAGTGCCCTGATTATCTCCAAGGAATCTGGTCCCCGAGGTGTGTGCTTAGTTGTGTCCATTGCGACCCTGTGAACTGTAGACCACCAGGCTCCTCTGTCCATGGGAGTTTTTCAGGCAAGAATACAGAAGCGGGTTGCTGTTCCCTCCTCCAGGGGATCTTCCCAGGGGTCGAACCTATATCCCTGTGTCTCCTGCATTGCAGGCAGATTCTTTACCCCTGAGCCATTGGGAAGCCTGAGAGGGTCTCTTCCCAAATCACCCATACAGTGTGATACTCTACACTCACTGCTACCATCAAGAATTACCAGATGTGTGAAGAAGCAGGAAAATATGATCCATAATGAGAGGGGAAAAAATTGGCCTACCAAAACTTATTCTGAACTCTCACAGATGTTCAAATTAGCAGTCAAGGACATTAAGTCATTAGAAGTCTGTTCCACATAAAAAAGCTCCATAGAGACATGGAAGATATTAAAAGGACCCAGCTCAAAATTCTAGAAATGAAAACTCTGATATGTGACATGAAAAGTATGGGATAACAACCAATTAAACATTGCAGAAGAAAAATTAGTGAACTTAAAGGCATGGTAGTAAAAACTCTCCAAGATGAAGCACAGTGAGAAAACCTTTTATAAAACTAAAGGCGTATCCTTGAGTTGTGAGACAACTGCAGGTGACTGAATATGTGTGTACTGGGAGCCCCTACCAGAGAAGGCAGTGGCACCCCACTCCAGTACTCTTGCCTGGAGAATGCCATGGATGGAGGAGCCTGATAGGCTACAGTCCATGGGGTCTCGAAGAGTCGGACACGACTGAGTGACTTCACTTTCACTTTTCGCTTTCATACATTAGAGAAGGAAATGGCAACCCACTCCAGTGTTCTTCCTTGGAGAATCCCAGGGACAGAGGAGCCTGTTGGGCTGCCATCTATGGGGTCGCACAGAGTCAGACACGACTGGCACAACTTAGCAGCAGCAGCAGCAGGGAGCCCCTACAAGGGGCTGGCAGAGAAAAAATTTGAAGAAATAATGGCTAAGAAATTTTCAAATTTGATGAAAACTATAAACCTGCAGATCCAGGAAACCCAACAAACCCCAAACACAAGAAACATGAAGAAAACTATACCAAGGCACCTGATAATCAAATTGCTTAAAAAATGACAAATTTAAAATTCAAAAGCAGTTGATAAGAAAGGAAACAGAGAGCTAAAGATGATAGTAGATCACTTGTCAGGAACTATGACAGCAGAACAATGGAACTGCATCTTTAACGTCCTAGAAGAAAAACTGAACGTAGAATTCTAACCCATTGAAAATATCTTGGAGGCAAAATGGAGGCAAAATAAGGACTTTTAAAGACATGTAAAACTGAAAGAATTTGTCACTAGTAGATCCACAGTACAGGAAATGTTAGAGAAAGCCATTCGAACAGAAGAAAAATAATACCAGGAGGAAACATGCATGGACACAAAGGAGCTCAGAGCACCAGAAAAGAGTGCTCCACAGATAAATGTGTGGGGGGTGTTGGTTTTTTTATCCTTGCTTTTTAAATCTCTTTAAAAGATAATTGACTAATCAAAAAATAATAACTGTACTATGGAGCCTGTAACATATGTAAAACCCAAATATATGCTAACAATAGCGAAAAGGTTGAGAGGAGAGAAATTGAGGAAATATTGTCGTTAGGTTCTCATACTTCTTTGAAGTGATAAAATATCATCTGAAGGTGAACTGTGATAAAAAGTAGTCCATAAGCCTTGAAGTTATCACTAAATTTTTAAACTATAGCCAATTAGCCAACAAAGGAGATAAAATGAAATCATAAATATATACAAGTAACATGAAAGGAGAAAGAAAAGAAGGGAAAGAAAACAAAGAATGGATGAGATAAATACCAAAAATGTTAACAAAACAATAGATTTAAGCATAACCATATATATATATATATAATCACAATGTAAATAGTCTAAGTACACAATTATAGGGCAATTCAGTTCAGTTCAGTCACTCAGTCGTGTCCAACTCTTTGCGACCCCATGAATTGCAGTACGCCAGGCCTCCCTGTCCATCACCAACTCCCAGAGTTCACTCATACTCACGTCCATTGAGTCCGTGATGCCATCCAGCCATCTCATCCTCGGTCGTCCCCTTCTCCTCCTGCCCCCAATCCCTCCCAGCATCAGGGTGTTTTCCAATGAGTCAACTCTTCGCATAAGGCAGAGACTGTAAATTGGATTTTTTAAAAATTATATGATCTTAAATGTACTTTCAACATAAGATGCAAATAGATTAAAAGCAAAAACATGTGTTACCACTAAGCAAAGGAGGTGAGAATGCCCCCATTAATATGTCAGAGTAGGTTTCAGAGCAGAGAATATTACCAGGGACGCAGAGTTGTTTGCTAATACTAAAGGAGTCCACCCATCATGAGAACAGCACAGTCTAAATGTTTATGCACCTAATAACAGTATTTCAAAACACATAAAATGAAAACTGGTGGAACTGTGGGATGGCAGTAAATAATCCATGATTACACGTGGAGAATCCAGCATTCTCTTTTCAGTAAATGACAGAACAAGTAGAAGTGGAACCAAGGAGGTTCTCTCAGAGGCTTGAACAGGGCCATCCAGCAGCTGGACAGCGCTTCATATAACTGCAGACCCCTCGTTCTTTCCATGTGCCAAGGACGTACACCATGATGGACCTCGTCCTGCATCATAGAACAAACCAAGACACATTTAATAACTGGAATCTTACACAGTGTATTCTACAGTCATAATGGAATCAAATGCAAAATCAAAATAGTAAGAAAAGCAAGGGCACTTGGAGACTTGTGTGCTTAAATCATGTATTTAAAACATGATTCAGGTCAATTCAGTTCAGTTGCTTACTCATATCCAACTTTCTGTGACCCCATGGACTGCAGCACGCCAGGCTTCCCTGTCCGTCACCAACTCCCAGAGCTTGCTCAAACCAATGACCATCGAGTCAGTGATGCCATCCAGCCATCTCATCCTCTGTCATAATAAATAATTAAAATATTTTAATTATAAAACAAAAATTTAAGAAGCAATATAAATATATAAAATATATAATATTAAAGTATAAATGTTCTATAAATAAACTTATAAGCAACATAGATATATTAAATCATATTTATTTCTAATTATAAGAATTATGTATAAAATAAATGGGCTGCATCAAACTAAAATCTTTTGCATAACAAAGTAAACAGTCAACAAAAAGAAAAAAAAACCTTTAGAATGGGAGAAAATATTTGCAACTCACCTATCTGTTAAGGGGTCAAATATAAGGATCTCTTACCACTCAAAAAAACCCTGACTTACAAATGGTCAAAGGACCTGATATTAGTGAAAGAAAAGCAGGTTAAACCCAAAGTAGGTAGGAGAAAGGAAATCGTAAAGATCACTGTGGGGACTTCCCTGGTGGTCCAGTGGTTAAGAACCCGCCTGCCAATGCAGCGGACATGGATTTGATCCCTGTTCTGGGGAGATCCCACATGCAATGGGACAGCTAAGCCCATGTGCCGCAAATACTGAGCCCATCCTGTAGAGTTCATGCTCTGCAACAAGAGAAGCCACCGCAATGAGAAGCCCTCATACCGCAACGAAGAGTAACCCCTGCTCGCTGCAACTAGAGAAAGCCCGAGCACAGCAGTGAAGACCCAGTGCAGCCAAAAATAAACAAATTGACTAATTTTAAAAAAGATCACTGCAGAGATCAATGCAAAAGAGAACAGAAAAGCAGTAGACAAAAGCCACTTAACTGAAGGCTAGATACTTTGAGCAGATCAATAACTACTCAGACTGTGAAGGAAACAGAAAAAAGACATAAAACCCCAAATCAGGAGTGAGAGAAGTGGCATCACAGGTTCTGGAGACGTTGAAGGTGTATAGTGAGGAAATTTATGAACAACTTGATGCCAAAGCTTTTGATAGTTTTGATGAAATTAACTCCCTGAATGACACAAACTGCTCCCTTAAGAAGACAGGTAATCTGAATAGCACTGTATCTAGTTTTAAAATTCGATTTGTGATTTAAAACTTTCCTGCAAAGAAAGCTCCAGGTTCAGGTGGCTTCATTGTTGAATTCTACCCAATTGTTAATGAAGAAATATATAGATGGCAAAGAAGCATCTTCCCATATCATCCTATGAGACTTGCCTTGCCTTAATACCAAAAACCAGATTAAGAAAACTACAGACCAGTATCCTTGGTGAAGACAGATGCAAAAATTGTAAATCAAAATTTGCAAATCAGAGTCAACAATATATTTTTAAAAGATTATACATCGTGCAGAGACATCATTTGGCCAACAAAGGGTTTGCTATCTTTTTGCTCATTAACAAGATCAAGAGAAGGGAGACAGTAAAAGATTTCTGTAAACTAGATTCCAGTTAATTGAGGTTTTTTTCATAGACACAGTTAATATGTAATTCAAGCAGACCTTCCCTGGTTACAGCTAATAAATTTTTATTTATAGCGCCACCAGGGGACTCCAAGGACACAATGTCACTGAGTTTGGAAAAACTTTGTATGTCAGTACAGATGAAGGAAATACAGATTTGGGGACACAGAGAGCTTCACTGTATGTACCAGCTCTTCTGGTCCCAAGAAGAAACATGTGTGAGTAAAAAGCGGATCAGGGATTAGCAGAGTTTTATTTCTGTAACTGTTCCCTCCCCCTGCCCAATATCTGTGCTAGTTCTCCTTCTTCCCAGTCTCAAAACTTGTACTGTTCTAGCTGCAGTGATGTCATCCCAATTCACTGCCTCTCTTCCTGTACCTGTATCCCCTCTTGTTCCCATCTCCCCACTTCCAGCTCACAGTTGAAAAAGAAGCGGGTTAGCTTCCTCTTCCATCCAAAGATGACTCACGTCACTCAGTTCAGTTCAGTTGCTCGTTATGTCCAACTCTTTGCGACCCCATGGACTGCAACACACCAGGCTTTCCTGTGCATCACCAGCTCCCAGAGCTTGCTCAAACTGATGTCCATCGAGTCAGTGATGCCATTCAACCATCTCATCCTCTGTCATCCCTTTCTCCTCCTGCCTTCAGTCTTTCCCAGCATCAGCCTCTTTTCCAATCAGTCAGTTCTTCTCATCAGGTACCCAAAGTATTGGAGCTTCAGCATCACTCCTTCCAATGAATATTCAGGGTTGATTTCCTTTAGGATTCACTGATTGGATCTCCTTGCAGTCCAAGGGACTCTCAAGAGTCTTCTCCAGCATCACAGTTCAAAAGCATCAGTTCTTTGGCACTCAGCTTTCTTTTGGTCCAACTCTTACATCCATACACAACTACTGGAAAAATTCATAGTTTTGACTAGACAGACTTCGTTGGCAAAGTAATGTCTCAGCTTTTTAATATGCTGTCTAGGTTGGTCATAGCTTTTCTTCCAGGGAGCAAGCATCTTTCAGTTTCATTGCTGCAGTTACCATCTGCAGTGATTTTGGAGCCCCCCAAAATAAAGTCTGTCACTGTTTCCATTGTTTCTCCATCTATTTGCCATGAAATGATGGGACCAGATACCATAATCTTAGTTTTTTGAATGTTGAGGTTTAAGCCAACTTTTTTGCTGTCTTCTTTTACTTTCATCAAGAGGTTCTTTACTTCCTCTTCTCTTTCTGCCATAAGGATGGTGTCTTCTGCTTATCTGAGGTTATTGATGTTTCTCCCGGCAACCTTGATTTCAGGTTGTGCTTTATCCAGCCTGGCATTTCACATGATGTACTCTGCATATAAGTTAAATGAACAAAGTGACAATATACAACCTTGATGTACTCCTTTTCCAGTTTGGAACAAGTCCATTGTCCATGTCTGGTTGTTGACCTGCATACAGATTTCTCAGGAGGCAGGTAAGATGGTCTGGTATTTCCATCTTTCGAAGAATTTTCCATAGTTTGTTGTGATCCACACAGTCAAAGGTTTTGGCGTAGTCAATAAAGCAGAAGTAGATGTTTTTCTGGAACTCTTGCTTTTTCTATGACCCAATGGATGTTGGCAATTTGATCTCTAGTTCCTCTGCCTTTTCTGAATCCAGTTTGCACATCTGGAAGTTCACAATTCACGTACTGTTGAAGTCTGGCTTGGAGAACTTTGAGCATTACTTTCCTAGCGTGTCCTACTACTACTACTAAGTCGCATCAGTCGTGTCCGACTCTGTGTAACCCCATAGACGGCAGCCCACAAGGTTCCCCCATCCCTGGGATTCTCCAGGCAAGAACACTGGAGTGGGTTGCCATTTCCTTCTCCATCCTAGCATGTGAGATGAGTGCAATTGTGCAGTAGTTTGACATTCTTTGGCATTGCCTTTCTTTGGGATTGGAATGAAAACTGACCTTTTCCAGTCCTGTGGCCACTGCTGAGTTTTCCAAATTTTCTGGCATATTGAGTAGCAGTGCTTTCACAGCATCATCGTTTAGGATTTTAAATAGCTCAACTGGAATTCCATTGCCTCCGCTAGCTTTGTTCATAGTGATAACTCCTAAGGCCCCCTTGACTTCACATTCCATGATGTGTGGCTCTAGGTGAGTGATCACACCTTCATGGTTATCTGGGTCATGAAGAACTTTTTTGTGTAGTTCTTCCGTATACCGTTGCCACCTCTTCTTGATATCTTCTGCTTCTGTTAGGTCCATACTGCTTCTGTCCTTTATCAGGCCCATCTTTGCATGAAATGTTCACTTGGTGTCTCTAATTTTCTTGAAGAGATCTCTAGTCTTTCCCATTCTGTTGTTTTCCTCTATTTCTTTGCATTGATCTCTCCTTGCTATTCTTTGGAACTCTGCATTCAGATGGGTATATCTTTCCTTTTCTTCTTTGCCTTTAGCTTCTCTTCTTTTCTCAGCTATTTGTAAGGCCTCCTCAAACAACCATTTTGCCTTTTTGCATTTCGTTTTCTTGGGGATGGTCTTGATCACTCCCTCCTGTACAATGTCACGAAGCTCTATCCATAGTTCTTCAGGCACTTTGTCTATCAGATCTAACCCCTTGATCTGTTTGTCACTTCCACTGTATAATCGTAAGAGATTTGATTTAAGTCATACCTGAAAGGTCTAGTGGTTTTCCCTACCTTATTCAATTTAAGTCTGAATTTTGCATAAGAAGTTCATGATCTGAGCCACAGTCAGCTCCCGATCTTATTTTCGCTGACTGTATAGAGCTTCTCCATCTTTGGCTGCAAAGAATATAATTAGTCTGATTTCGGTATTGACCATCTGGTAATCGTCACCCAGATCAGGATGTGATAACATAGGCCAGAGGATCTGCTGTTCAAAACCTGCTGTCTTAATGGTCTATCAGTGAAGGCAGAGCGCCCTTGGTCTGGTCCTGTGAGGACTTGGGGCATACACACCTCCTGTGCTGGGAGTTTGTTTGTGTCCTGCCTTATTCCTAGTTTTTTTGTTAATAAAATGTATTTTTATCATAATTTTAAAGAAAAGTTAATAGTAAATAGAGTTCCCATATGTCCCACACCCAATTTCTCCTCTTGTTAATACCTTACATCAACATGGTACAGCTTGGTAAGAAAATGGTGGCCTCCTAGATGACCCAGGTCAACAAGCACTCGCCAGAGCCGCCACTGGACAGGGTCCCCATCTCCACAGTTGAGCCACATCCACCACCTGCCTCCTCAGAGGGCCCCTAACACTAGCAGGGCGGGAGGGGTCATCTACAGTCCCCTGCCGTGGATTTTCTGGGACAAAGAGTTTTTTGGTAAAATAGAATTGTTGTTCAGAATGACCTCTTCTTAGTTGTCTTCCTGGTTAAATGAGGTGGCTGTTTTTCAGATGCCCTGGGAGTGGGTTTTACTCTGGGAGGAGAGTCAGACCCACCCTCCTGGGGTCCCTGGAGAACTGTGGGCCAGCAAAGCAGAGACCTCACCCATGTCCCAGGAGATGAGTCTGCCTGTCCTGACGCTAGTTCAGCCCCAAGACCACCTGGGAGGAGGCCAGGCCCTGCTAGACATGCTCACTGATGACAGGTCAGGTTGCAGCTGGGTTGTCTCTGTTGGTCAGGAGAGAGGCAGTTGTTTAGATACCTGTAGTTGCCAAGAGTGAAGTGAAAAGCTGAAGGAGAGATATAGGAGGCTATCACTTGCCCTCTCCATGCAGGCAGCTCGGCCCTGCACTGGCAGGTTGGACCGTGTGCTGCTGGGGAGGTGACAGATTGCCCTTTTGCAGGATGAATGGGTGCAGTGACTCAGGCTGCAAGGGACTCCCCAATGCATCAGTCTGTCACCAAGGGCAATTCAGAGACTAGAGGGCTATGTG
>SJXQ01004285.1:180164-260993 GCA_006408695.1 Aepyceros melampus | reverse complement strand
GGCACCTTTCTTGCCCCGTATTCCTGGGCATGTTCTTTGCAACTGTCAGTGACCTGGGTTCCAGGATCAGGGACAGGCCGGACCTTGGCAGCACTGATCCAGGGAGGTTTGTTCCCTCGTTGTTTCATGGGCCGGCAGTTAGTGGATGTGATGGGCACACGGTTAGGAACTGGCCTACTTCTTGGTGCACGTATCAGTTCATTTATGCAGTCAGCAAACACTCACTGGGCCTCTGGTAGAAAGGCTGCATTGTGGGTCCTTGACCTCAAAGAGCTGGAAGTCTAGCTGAGAAGGTAGAAGGTGCAAAGAACTAACCCAAAGGCAGCTACTCAAATTGGGATCAAAGAGGAAGGCAGGAGGGGTGGCTGGGGAGCGAGGCACTCTGCCTCCAGTGGGAGGTGAGGGGGCCGTGAGCAGAGATGTGCACACACGAAGGCAGTAACAGCAAAGACAGTCCAGTGGGCAAGAGCTCCTGTCTAGGGGAGAAGGCTCTTGGGGTGGGCTTCTTCAGAAACACTGCTCAGTCCCGCTACCCCTGAGTCTAGCACCAGGCAAGGGACCTTGTATGATGTGGCTCAGTGTGACCCTGAGGGATGGTGGTTTTAGGGCCTGGCAGGGATGATATTATTACTAGATCTATGCTACAGAAATATATCAGATGGTTCAAATGAGTCTGAGGAATCGCAGCTGAGTTCTGGGTAATGGGGTGCAGCCCAGCAGCAAGGTCCCTCCAGCGTGGAGGCAGCTCATTAGGCCTTGACCAAAATCAGCCCAGAGCAGAGCTGAAGGTCCCAGGGCTGGTGGGTGGGTGCACAGGAACCGACTGACTCTCTGATAGGCTTGAGCAGGTAGAGAATTGAATGGCAAGGTTGTTAGCCAACACTGTCTCTATCAGTTAATACAATTAGACAAGAGAAAGAGACTAAAGATGTAAAAATTATAAAGGTAGAAGCAAAACCATTAGAGTTTGCAAATGATATGATTATGTGCCTAGAAAGCCCAATGGAATAAATTAAATAGGATAATGAGAGAACTTAGTGAGGTTAAAGACTTTAATACACAGAAATCAAAAGAAGCAACCAGTTAGAAGATAAATGCAAGGAAAAAAGATATACGCACCCCATTTATAAAAGAATCCTAAAACCGGAAATAAACTTGACCTGAAACATGAAAATCCTCTGTGAAGAAAACTTTAAGCATTCCTGGAAGTTCCCTGGCAGTCCAGTGGTTAGGGTGCCAGGCTTCCACTGCAGAAGGCATGGGTTTGATCACTAGTCAGAGAACTAAGATTCTGTATGCCACCCACGAAGAGCAGCCAAGAAAAAAAATCCTGAAGAACACAAGAATCAACTTGAACAAGTGAAAGCATCCCTGTTCACTTAGAGAAGGATTCATCATCATAAATATAGCAGTGTTCCCTAAATTAATTTAAACTTTAATGTAATCCCTCCAAAATCACCAGCAGGCTTTTTTATCTGAAATTAGACATTTTCTAAACTTCCTATGGAGAAATAAATAGAAATAGCCAGGGAAATTATATGTAGGAAGAATAATGACAGGGAATCAATCCTACATATCTCAAAACTAACTCTGAAGGTTCAGCCATAAAGAGCATTGTGGAGCTGGATTATAGACAAACTAGCCTCCTTAATATATAAAGAGCTCCTTGAAGTCAAGAAAAGCACTAACAATCTAATGGTCAGTGTACACAAACCAGCAGTTCACAGAAAGCAGAATACAGATGGCCCTTAGATTTATGAAAATGCTCAATCTTTTTCCTAATAAGTGCACAGTAATACTACACTGAAATACTACTTTTCACTTCTCAGATGGGCAAAAATTCAAGTATTTTACAATGTGCTCTGTTGTGAAAATACAAAATGGTAATATCTGTCAAAATTAGAAATGCATTTACCCTTTGATCTAGCAGTGTCACATTTGGGAGCACAATTTAACAGCTTTATCTGCAGATGTATGAAATAGCATGTAGAAGTTTATTCATGACAGTAGTGTGTGTGATCACAAGGGACTGGTTCAGATCACAGTCCCGGCACCACAGGAGACTGGGTATGTGAGCAGTACTCCTCTGCAGTGGGATATTGTACATTAGCTGTAAAGATGGAGGAGGCTCTCTGTGAGCCCAAATGGTAAGACCTCCTAGGTGAGGAAATGCAAGAGGCAGAGCCAGGTAGAGGAGGTCCTGTGCTTAAGGAGAAAGCAGTTTGGTCTGTATGTTCAGATTTACTTATGTTTAGTCAAGAGAATATATAAGAAACTAATAAGGTGATTAAACATAGTGGTGGAAGTGTTTTTTTAAGCTAACATTTAATATTTATTTTCATTTTGACCCAGATTTCACATTTTCTATGTTAAGATATGATATACTGACTCCCTGTACCCCTTACAGGGACAGGAGATGGAAAACAGCTTCTCATTCTATTCCTTTTGGTGGCATATTGATTTTTGAACCTTTAAATACACATGGACCACAGCCTTGTGTAACTCAGTGAAACTGTGAGCCAAGCCCTGTCATGGTGGAGAGTTCTGACAAAATGTGGTCCACTGGAGAAGGGAATGGCAAACCACTTCAGTATTCTTGCCATGAGAACCCCATGAACAGTATGAAAAGGCAAAAGGATAGGACACTGAAAGATGAACTCCCCAGGCTGGTAGGTACCCAGTATGCTACTGGACATCAGTGGAGAAATAACTCCAGAAAGAATGAAGAGACAGAGCTAAAACAACAACACCACCCGGTTGTGGATGTGACTGGTGACAGAAGTAAAGTCCAATCCTGTAAAGAACAATATTGCATAGGAACCTGGAATGTTAGGTCCATGAATCAAGGTAAATTGGAAGTGGTCAAACAGGAGATGGCAAGAATGAACATCGACATTTTAGGAATCAGTGAACTAAAATGGAATGGAATGGATGAATTAAATTCAGATGACCATTATATTTACTACTGTGGGCCAGAATCCCTTAGAAGAAATGGAGTAACCCTCAGAGTCAACAAAAAGAGTCTGAAATGCAGTACTTGGATGCAATATCAAAAATGACAGAATGTGTCTGTTCATTTCCAAGGCAAACCATTCAAAATCACATTAACCCAAGTCTATGCCCCAACCAGAAACTGAAGTTGAACTATTCTATGAAGATCTACAAGAACTTTTAGAACTAACACCCCAAAAAGATGCCCTTTTCATTATAGGGGACTGGAATGCAAAAGTAGGTAGTCAAGAGATACCTGGAATAAGAGGCAAATTTGGCCCTGGAGTACAGAATGAAGCAGGGCAAAGGCTAATAGACTCTTGTCAAGAGAACACACTGGTCATACCAAGTACCCTCTTCCATCAACACAAGAGAAGACTCTACACATGGACCTCACCAGATCAATACCAAAATCAGATTGATTATATTCTTTGCAGCCAAAGATGGAGAAGCTCTATACAGTCAGCAAAAACAAGACCAGTAGCTGACACATACAGAATGTATGTGTGATTTTCCCACTGATAACAGTTATTTCAGCATTCCTGGTGTCTCTTCATTCATTCTGAAGTTTACCTTCAACACAAGAGCATCTGACATGAGAACATTTAAAGTAATAAACCATTTGTTGGAAAATGAAAGCCTGTATATGTGTATAAGTATCTTAATGCACTTGGCAAGTGGAAAGGCCATTGTGCCAGGCCTTTGAGTTTTGCAGAAGGACATTCGTCTTTCACTGCCAGGGATGGACAGTGCCCCTGGGTTTGAAGAACAGTGAGCTCTTGTTTGCAGTGAGCAGAACCCCCAGGTCTGGGATTATTTTCTCAAGCACTACTAGTTTTATGGCCACGAGCTGTTTTAAGACTCTCGTATAAATAATTCAACGTAGTCCTGCGTTTGTCTGGAGACTCTTCTAATGTTCTGGTGGCAGTGGGTCAGGGCTCAGTCCAGTGCTTCTGTCTCTTGTGTGAACCCAGCTCATCTCTCCAGCATCCTTTGCTCGTCCCAAGGAGTGAATTCTGCAACCCGAGGACAGGAAACAGGACCGCCCCCTCCCCCCGCCCCCGTGATTTTCTCCATATTCACATCAGAACATGAGTGCTGTGTCCACTGGTGACACTGCTCAGGACTGTCCTGCTGGTTGGGCCTCATTTGATGCGTCGTGTCTGGTGTTCTGTTGATCTGTGCTGTTTGTGTCTTCCTGCTCCCCAGGAGACAGACATTATAATCTGCATTAAGGAGAATGAAGGTAGGGCTTCCCCCACAGCATTCTTTGCCAGAATATCCTGAGGGGGCGCACCTGCCCTTGCCCTGTGAACTTACCTTGGCAGAAGCCAGAGTCTGTGGTCTCTGGGCTCATCCTGGTCTCTGCTGCCTCCTGAAATCAGTTTGCAGACTGCATCTTCAGCTGCAGTGAGCTAGGCACTTGCTTCCTCTTCTCTGTTTGCTTTTCTTCTCTTCCTCCCTCCCTCCCTTTTTCTCATGTTAAAAATATAATTCCCTGATACAATGATCATGAAGGTGGTTTTCCCAGTGCGAGGCTTATCCATTGCACTCCGAATGTGCTGACCCCTGCGGTTTTCCTAAATGTGGGAAAGTCAACTGCCTAATTTGTGATAGTGGGGGACTTTTCCCTACTAAGAAGAAGGGAAAAAAATACATACATACATATATATATACACAGGTGTGCAATGGTGGGGGGGCTTGCTTAGGAAAAAACCATTTCATATTCATGCTCTCCCTCGTCTCCACCCTCTTTCTATGCTGGCCTTAATATGTCAAACCTGTAGCTTGATCTGGGAGAAAAGAGAGAGACATGAGAGAAGGCCCTTGAAAAGCAGCCGTGTGGAGGAGTGTGGGCTGCTGGAGCCCTGCGTCTCAGGGGAGCTTCCCACCAGCCTGTGTGTGCAGTGTGTCTGTTGCCTGCATTTCTGGGCTTTTGTAGTTTCAAGGACTGTTTTCTCTTTTAAGAAGGCATTGGCCAAGTCAGGAGGGAGAGTGGGCAGCTGGTGACCACTGTCTCAGCATCCTGAGAAGTCAGCGCCCTGCAGATCCCCGGCTCTCCAGACCCAGAAGTAGATACAGAGAGGGCTGGGATGGCTGATGGGGTGATTCTAAGCCATTCTAAAAGGACAGTTGCTGAGCTCTGAAAGTGAGGGTGGACATGACCTGAAAACGTTATTGTTCCCACCTGCATGGCAGCCTCTTCCAGACAGAGGCTGTTCTACAGGAACAAGACCATCGCCATTTCCTATAGAGCTTCACCTACTCACACATGTGCCTAAGCTTCCAAATTAGCAGATATGACTTAGGGACACATCATCACTCTGTGACGAGATATGGTTTATGAGTGTCGCTGTAAATGTGTGGGCCTGGGTTTGACTGTGGCACCTCTGGTTTAAAAACAAAGGAAAGCGGCATTGTTTTCAGGTGCCAGCGCCTTAACCCTGTCCCCAGATGCAGGCACTGTGCTGCAGGCGCCGTCTGAGTTCACCCTCCCGGCCCCTTCTGGATGAGCCTCTGCAGACAACATCTTGCTGACACCTTTTAGCTCATTTATCCAAACCTTCATTCAAAGCGAGGCATCCCTTATGGGAATGACTTGAAAGCTGCATGCTTAATTGGCTTCCCTGGCTCTTGGGGATTATTATCCTGCGAACCTGAGCTCCTAGCACCCCTGCTCCCTGACCACCCCCTCCATCTCGCTCAGTCTGAACTTAAACAGCTGAGTCCAGTCACTACCTTATTAGTTTATTGATGTGAGGAAAAACACCTCATTATCAGAGCACCCTGAGAAGTAGGCCTGCGTGGGAGAGAGGAGGTCAGGGCTCCAGGCTGCAGTAAAAAGCAGATTCTGTCTGCAAAATCACCCTGCCCCTGAGAGAGTTTCACACTGGGCGTGCCCTCAAGCCAGCAGTGCCCTACAGAGTTAGGAAGGTTTTGCAGTGTGTAACTTTTCTCTTTTCATTCTCAGAAGCTCAGATCTTAAAATTCCAGCCCTCTCTACTTCTTGAATGGCCTTTATCCCCTAGAGAGGAGCGTGCTGGGAGCTGATGGAATTCAGCATTTCCTTGTGAACACGTTACCCTAAATCACCAAGCGGTTTTTCTGGGTATTGATCCAGGAAGCTCAGTGAGCAGTGTGCCATATTCTGTGGGTTGCTTTCCAAGAACGAGAGCATCCATGATTTATGAGTCACACTCCCGTGTTCAGATTGCACTTCCATGTGTCAGATGTTTCATCGGATTCCACCAGTTGAGCAAAGATTTCTCAAATGTCACTGGGGTCCCACAGCTGCAAGAGGGAGAACCTGGGCATGAAGCCTGTTTCTTTGCCTCTCTTTCTCTTACTGGGCACCTCCCTGGATGTCAATTCTGAATATCTGAAGCACAATTGTTTACGTCTCTCTTTTTTTTTTATCGTGTCTCTTTTTTTTAAATTAATTTTTATTTTTTAGTTTGTTTTGCTTTACAATACTGTATTCGTTTTGCTATACATTGACATGAATCAGCCACGAGTGTACATGAACTCCCAATCCTGACCCACACCTCCTCCCTCCCGCCCCACACCTTCTCTCTGGATTATCCCCATTCATCAGTCCCAAGCATCCTGCATCCTGCATCGAACCTAGACCAGCGGTTCGTTTCACTTATGATATCATACATGTTACACTGCCACTCTGCCAAATCATCCCACCCTCTCCCTCTCCCACAGAGTCCAAAAGGCTATTCTATACATCTGTGTCTCTTTTGCTGTCTTGCGTACAGGTTTATCATTACCATCTTTCTAAATTCCATATATATGTGTAAGTATACTGTGTTGGTGTTTTTCTTTCAGGGTTACTTCACTCTGTATAATCGGCTCCAGCTTCATCCACCTCATTAGAACTGATTCAAATGTATTCTTTTTAATGGCTAAGTAATACTCCATTGTGTATATGTACCACAGCTTTCTTACACATTCATCAGTTTACATCTCTTGAAGAGCCAGCACCTGCAGAAATGCCCCCCAAGTCAGCCAGCCTGGTATAGAAGCAGGGTTTCTGATGACTCCACTGCCTCAGGGCCAGTTCCTTTGCCTAAGATTTAGATTCCTTGCTTCTTGGTACCACCTGGAGCCCCTTCTGCTCACACGCCTGTTTCCCTGTCTCCCAACTCATCCTTCATCTCCACATCACCTCCCCCTCCACCCTGTGGCCATGGGCTCACACCCAGTTAGTGCGTGACTTTTGATCTAGGAGTTCAGCCTGGCTCACTTCCTCCTGGTAGCTCCGCTGTGTGTCTCTGAGGTGCCTTGATGCAGTGTACCCCAAATCCAACTCCCTGCCCTCTCAGTCTCTGATGACACGACCCCCACTGCTCCCACCTCTTTAGTGGTCTCGCCAAGCAGTCGGATTTCCCGGCTCCTCCTACCCAGATCCCTCTAGAATAGTCTCAAGTCTCCAGGGTCCTCCCCACCATCTCTGACCGTGCTGCACATGGTCACCACCCCGAGTCCAGCTTTCCAGCTCCCCCTCCACTGCAGCTGCCAGAGTGATTCTTCAACCTGCAGTTCAGCAGTCTTCCCCCTCGCATTCCTAGTGCCCTCTGGTGTCTTCAAGACCCCATCCATAAACCAGTCAAAGCTCTCTGTCTCCTGCCTTCCCTGGCCGCCTTCTCCCTGGCTCCATATCCCAGCAGGATTCCCACCTGTTTTCCCACCCACCAGCCCTACTCTCATGTCTGCCCTTCATTAATGGATGACCCCAGCTCTCCACCCCTCCCAGAGCCTCCTAAGCCTAGCATCTCATCATGAGCCAGAGCTGCTCAGTTGTCTCCCCAGGACTGTGAGCAGGGTGTGGGGGTCTGTGTCCAGGACTGAGCCAGTGCTTGACACCTAGTGGGGCTTGAAAACTATGCTAACACATGACACGATGGTGCCTACACATGCCATGTGCCCTGAGGAGGTGGCGCAAGCTGCACACTGGCAGCCCACTTAGCCCTGAAATCAAACTTTCCACTTGGAGCTGCTCCTTTGGAGACAGGCCTCTGGGAAACACCTGTTGGAATATAACCATGGGATGCAAATAATTCATAATTATAGTGTTTACATAGATTTTGTCAGTCTAAGCAAAGGTGTATGACAAGCTCTGGCAGGGACTGGGGTCTGCAGAAACTGAGTGGTTTCAGGTGTTGGGCACGTCCCTGCTAGAAGTGGGAGGAGAGGCACATGGGCCCTGGGCTGACTCAGGAGAGAGGACAGGTATGGGAGCTGTGGGACGCAGACAGCCTCCGAAGGAGCCAGCCCAGCAGCCAGGGTACCCACACCCAGCAGGTATCCAGAAGGTGCTTTTGAGAGGGCCTCAGAGCCGCTGTGCTTCTGAGAGTGTGTGCGATGCCAGCCCTTTCCCCACAGCCAAGGGAAAACACATTTGTACACAGCCGTTCCAGCTATTTTTTCAGATGAAAACTGGACTTGAGAGGGAAAAACAAGACATAAAATATTCATCGCCCATTGGTTTGTTCTCACATTCCAAGAAGAAAAAGGAACCCTTTCCTGGGAACTGCACTCACCATTTCTCCTGTGTCTCTCCCCGCAGTCATGCCAAGCTGACCTGGTGAAGGACAATGGCCACAAGTACTTCCTCTCGGTCTTGGCAGACCCGTACATGCCAGTAAGGACCAGCATGTTACACTCTGGTGACACATTTCCTGGGGGCTCTGGGAAAGGTTGCACCACACAGAGGGACCTGTGGTGGGAGTGGGGGCCCACTTACACTCCCAGCTCTGCCTCACTCGGACGATACCCTTTGCTTCCTGGCTGCTTTCTTAAAGTAAGTCACAGTGAACCTTGATACACAAGCTGGTTTGGTTTTGTGTTTACTTGAGTCCTTTTTCCGGGCACTTCTTTGCAGTGAAGTAGAATCCACTGTGCCTTGTACCCTGTCAACCAAGTTAGATCAATGAGTACTTGTACATCCATAGTACTGGCAGTTCCTTTGGCCAGTGCAGGATCTGGACCTAAGGGGAGGCTAATGCACTTTATCAATCAGGAAAGGGGTTAGGGTGGTGGAGGTGGTGGAAAAATTGAAAGTTGAAATTTGAAATATATTTTATTGTATTAAGTTGTTTAAAAATTAGTAATCCGTGAATAGCATATAAAATAACTCCCAATAAATGTTTTTAAATTACTATTTATATTCTCTCCCTCTAGCTCCTAGCTTAGTAAAGAAATAAAATAAACACCTTAAGTATCAATAATTACTCAACATAATTTTATCAGAATGGTTAATGAAATCTAACAGCTCATTCACATAGTCATAGGTGCCTCTAGTTGTGGAAAGGAACTTTTGGGTGTAGTTTTACCCTCTCGTTGGTTTTCTAAACTAAATGACAATTTAAAAAAAAACAAAAATTTTCCAAAATCCAGGAAACATTAAAAACAGGATTGTTATAAAAGGTAAGCAAAACTCTTATGTTCCAACTGAAGTGTGGTATTTAAACGTCATCAAAGGTGGTTACATTTAGACTTTATGTGAGCATTGAAAATAATACAGCGTGAGTAAGATAGAGGCCAAACGACTGAGAGAGACATCTGAGCTGATAGACGTGCAGCAAAGTGATGGACAAAGTCAGCACCAGTGGGCCCCACTTCAGCTACAGACACACTGAAGTTTTGAGGATGTAGCCAGGTTGAAAGAAAGGAAATTAAATCTACAAATGCCAACACCTGAGGTCAGAAGAGGGGCACAGTGGGTCATGGGTGAACTTCACAGTGACCCTGGAGCTCCACAGGTGTGTAGCCCCAAGTCTGCACAAAAAAACACAGGCCTGTGGAGCGAGCCGCCCACTCACTGGACGAGGACAAGAAGAGCTAATCTAGTCCATCCACATCTGGGCAGAAAGTCAGGAAAAGCCTCTGTGAGAAATGGAAATTCCCCATGCGGAAGGAGCCACCAGCCAAGTGAGGAGCATGAAATCTCCAGGGCCTGCCTGGAAGCAGCGAAGGCTGAACTTTTTCTTCAGGGCACCTTTCTGTGTACCTTCACAGCCAGGGTACCAAGACTCATGCCAGGAGCACAACCCTGCTCCCAACCCAGGTTCAAGTGACGTAAGCAGAGCTGGCACAAAGGAGGGTTGGCTCCCAGAGAACTGAAACTAATAGAGTTCTCTGGAAAAAGAGTGAAGATCATTACAAATAAGTATGTTTAAGATAACTGAATAAACAATTTGTTTTAATTGTGTCCAAAAATAACCCTGGTGTTTTTCCCTCAGAAGTACTTTCTTGCCTGTTGTAAGAGAACAGTGTATTCTGTCCTTTTTACTCCTTCTCAAAAAATGACCAACTAGGGTCTTTTAATAAATAGGCAGATTTTGGAGGGGGAAAGAAAAAACTGTAATGGAATATAGTCGTTAGAAGCTCCATAAATGAATTAAACAGCAGAATTGACACAACCAGTAAAGAAGTCTGTGGAGAATTCATGTGAGAGGAAGCAAAGAGGAGATGTGATGGAGGTTCTGAGAGGGGCTGAGCAGGCTAGCTGCATTCGACAAAGGCCAGAAGAAGAGGAGGGGACACACAGTTTAGTGGAGAGCTTTCCAGAATTGAAGAAGGAATGAGTTTTCAGGTTAATAAAGCACAATGAGTCTTGAGAGGGTTCAATAAAAACAAATCCACACAAAGACTCATCATAATGAAAGTAGAGAATGTGAAAGGCAAGAGTAAAAATCTGTAAAGTAACCAAGACATAAAGGAAGATTATTGCAAAGATGTGGACAACAGTCACCACAGTAACGGATGGAAGGCAGAGAAGGGGCCTTCAAAACACAAGGGAAATTGTCGCCCAGGGACCTTGTGTCCCCACGAGTGTCAGTTTGGGAGAAGGCAAAGCCAGCACATCTGAGGACCAGCGGCTTCTCAGACAGCCAGGAGACCTGCACTTCAGGAGGAAATGGAGCCCAGAAGTCAGTAAGAAGCATCAGAAAGCAGACATTGGCAAACATGCCATGTATGTAAGTCAGCATTGGCTGTAAGAATAAGTAAGAGCAGTCACGCTTGAGGGACTGAAACCAGAGGAGGAATACTGGGAATCCAAGGCAGATACAGAGAATGACTAACTTTAGACTTTGCTGCAGGTTAAAAACACAAGGTGCCACAGATAGTTAAAAATAGACTGATGTCTGAGTCAGTAGAAGCGCAGAGGAGAGGAGAAAATGAGAATCGATCCGCCCACTAGAAGACCAGACAGAAGGGAAAATGAAGTCAAGTAGAGACTTGGTCAATCATTTTACGACCAGGGTGCTTGACCCCTATGGTCTGCTTCCATAGGTGTGGGCAGGATGGGGCCTCTGATGGAGCAGAGTCACCCGTCGTGCAGCATCAGATGTTGGGGACCCATCCGTCCTCCGTGAGTCCAAACCAGAGCCGTGAGACTCTCTTTAAAACGCAGTTCCTTTTTGGAGACTCAAAAGAGAACAAAGCTGGCTCTCCTTACTTTAACTACACACCAGGCTCATCATAAAGATCCTGAAAGGATAACTCTAGTGCGTGAGGGTGATGAGTTTCTGCCACGAAGAAAGTGCGAACTAGCCAGTGACTTCTGTTTTGCAGGCTGAGCACCGGACCATGACGGCCTTCATTCTGGCTGTAATTGTCAACAACTATAACACCGGGCAGGTGAGTGTCACACTCCTTTCCCACCCCTGCAGGGCCTGCCTGTGGGTTGCAGATGCACAGCTGCAAGCTCTAGGATTTGGAGGCCAGAGGAACTGTCCTGAATGTATGTCTGATGAAACGGTGACCTCAGAAGCGGGGGAGAGGTTGGGGATCACACCAGCCCTGGGGGTTCCGTGGGAGGAGTGGGGGTCCAGACTCTTTGTTTAGCCCCAGGTGAATTGAAATTGGTGGGATTTAAAATGAGGAAAATTGAAGAATGTCCCCAGCAGTCCAGTGGTTAAGAATCTGAGCTTCCTCTGCAGGATACATGGGTTCAGTCCTTGGTCCAGGAACTAAGATCCCACATGGCGCAGCACAGAAAAAAAAGAGGAAAACTGAACACATCTTGCAAAGTGATTAAGCAAGGTTTCCCTGAGAAACCTGGGGGGCTAGGGCCAACCCAGGACCCCGCCCCAGTCAGTGGTCAATGGGTGATGCCCTGTGTTGCCTGCCTTCTCGCAGGAAGCCTGCCTCCAGGGAAACCTGATCGCCATCTGCCTGGAGCAGCTCAACGACCCCCACCCCCTGCTGCGCCAGTGGGTGGCCATCTGCCTGGGCCGCATCTGGCAGAACTTTGACTCGCCCGGTGGTGCGGGGTGCGGGACAGTGCCCATGAGAAGCTCTGCAGCCTCCTCTCTGACCCCATCCCTGAGGTGAGTCTGTAACCCCGCCACTGCAGGCTGAGTGAGGCCAAGGTGTACCTGGGGACCACACCCCCAGAGCACCCTGCCCGCCCCAACCCCGTGGGTTCCTGGGCCCCTGGCTTGGTCTCTGATGCCTGCCTGGCTTTGTCTGATGCCTGCACACAGCCTGTCACCTGATCCTCGGGCGGGGCTGCCACTAGCCTCTTGTTTCATTGCTCTGTCTGCACAAGTGGAGCTAGGCTGAGAGGACCATAGACGGGACTGAGCTGCATCTAGCAGGCTCCAGGGGCGCCAACCAGAGCCAAACAGCTGGCTACGGAGTGACTGCCCCCGTCCCGCCCGCAGGTGCGCTGCGCAGCCGTCTTTGCCCTCGGCACGTTTGTGGGCAACTCTGCAGAGAGGACGGACCACTCCACCACCATTGACCACAACGTGGCCATGATGCTGGCCCAGCTCATCAATGACGGCAGCCCTGTGGTCCGGAAGGTGCGTGGCCCCCACCCCCAGGCAGCGCTAGGCGCCTCCAAGCCGGGCTCCCTTGGCACCCAGGTCGAGCCATGACCCTGACCTGACCGCAGCTTTGAGTGCTCAGTCCGCCCCCGGCGTGCATCCTGCCGAGAGCCGACTTAAAATGTTTGTTTAATTCTCTCCAAAATGCATTTCTTCACCAGATACTCATGTGTTTGCTTCATTTAAAGGCATTTAACAGGCTGCGTCTCCTGGCAGCTTGTATAATAGGCTCCTTCCTGCCTGGGAGCAACACATACACACATCACGGAGATTCAAAAGAGCAGTAGCCACCCACAGACAGACGGAAAGGTTTGTGTAGTGTATTCCCCTCCCCGCCCCCATGTTTGTCAGCGACTGAACGGAACAGTTCTTTGCAGTTGAAACTTTGACTTCTCTGTTTCAATGTAGAAGGGCCATGATCTCCATCCAGAACCTCACCCCCCATCAAAATTGGCTCAGAACAGATCAACCCTCTCCTTCCCACAGCCAAAAAGGCCCATGAGGGGAACCCCACTATCTGTTGGCCACATTTGAAGGTGGCCTTGGAGGCCCACCCTGGAAGCAGAGACTTCTCTAGGGCAGTGCCATCCTGTGTGTGACCCTGAGTCACCTCTCATGACCTACAGGTGCTGGGCCACTTCTCGGCATGTCTGACATCCCTGTGCCGGGGAAGGAAGACTGGGTTTCTCAGAGGTAGGGGTGGTTTGGAGGGTGTCTGTTTGGAGAGCAAACCTCCACTGACTTAGTGGTGGGAACGTTGTCGGGGCAAGTTCAGGTCAGCCAGGAAGGACTCATTCCATCTTGAGTTCCCTCCGAGAGCCATGAACCCAGTTACTAATAGGCCAGGTCATCTAGAGAAGTGTTAGCAATGTGGAATGATCCTCCAGGTGCCTTTTCATGTTTTTATTTTTGTTTCTCATCATTAGCATCTGTCTGAAGCTGGCTTCCTTGAATCAGAGTCTTCTTTTTCCCAAGTCAGATTGCCTGTATGTGATCAAAGCAGTGGTTCAGCAGTATCCTTAATTGTCTGTTAAGATTCCTTTTAAAGAAAGGAACTCGGTTTTTCAGTTCTTTCCCCAAAAAACTTTAAAAGGATGTTAATAAAAATAGGAAGAATGTCCATCTGACTCTCCAGTATCAGGAGAATGTTCTCCAGGTCATCAGGAACACAGAGACCGACCACTCAAGCATGTCCCGGTGACTTGATGTGGCCCCTGGCTCCTTTCCCGGCCTCACTCTACTTACCATCCTTCCCTGGACCTGGGATGCTCAGGAGTAGCCAGGTCATTCCTGTGGGCACTTGGGGTTGGCCTTGCCTGGGCCTGCAGATGTAGGTGCTAAGAAGGGCTCTGCCTTCATTCATCCAGCACTTGAGTTCAGCTCACAGCTGCCTCAGCACACCAGGCTCAGTGCATGGAGCAGCAGTCACCCACCTTCAAGAGATACAGGGTACAAGTGTAGAGGCAGGCACGAACCAGCAATTGTGCTAAAGCCCTCATAAGTGAGACCAGGCCAGGTCAGGGGTGCTGGCCCCATAGTTGGAGGAGGGGAGCCTGTGCCTAGGTTGTGAGGGACAAGGGACAGGGAGAGCAAGTGAGGCAGGAGTGTGTGCAAAGGGCCAGGCATGTGAAGGACCATAGTGTGTCCAGGGCTGCCCATCCTGTGCGCTAGAGCACAGAGCATCCTTGGCATCCCAGGTCCTGTGTTGGGACTCCGCACCGTCACTGCCTCCAGGGCTTTTTCTCTTTGGGAGATGGACAGCATGCAGCCCTGTTAAATAAGCGGGCTACATTTGCTATGGAAACATGGGTGACCCAGTGGTTCAGGGAGACTGGGGCCCATGGGTTGGAGAGAGGATCCAGGCTTTAACAGGGTGAGTGACACTGGCTCAGAGGCTGAGCCCTCATTCTCATCACAGCCGTAACCCTAATGCTTTTGGCAGCTTGCCTTTCCCATCTTTGTCCAGAGCATGTGGTGACAGTCATGGCACAATGCACTCTGAGGGGACACAGGCCCAGCCTGCTGGCCCAGGAGACCCAGTGCCAGGGCACCTGAGGGTCGTAACAAGACTGCCTTGAGCACTGCACTCCACAAGCTGGCCTGAGCTTAGATGTGAGAAGTCCCAGCTGTAATCAACTGCTGCTGTCTCTAGCTTGTAGCAATACAAGACGTATCAGGATATCATGGCGGGGCTTTGTAAAGTCACACATCTGCAACATAAAACACTTGCCCTGTTGACTCCTGAACAATGAAAGCATCCTTTTCTGGAGGAGGCAGTTGTGGCAGAGAGGGAAGATTTTTGCTTGTTGACCTCTTTAATGAGCTTACTTGATAAAATCAAGAGTCAGCAAGTTCACCCAAATTAATTTGAACTTGAACTTGTGTAGGAATTACATGATGGCAGATTGCCCAGTCAGCAAACCGCCCACACCTCATCAAGAAGGGCCAGGCCCCGGGGTGGGGGGAGGGCGAGGTTTGTGACCACCCCACTGTCCCCTGCTTTTCTCAAGGGCTGGCCAGTCCAGCCCTGTGACCCTTGCCTGCAACTGACTGGGTGCTGTCCACCTTAGCAAAGAAAGCAGGACATGACACATGGCATCCATTTGCTCTAGTTCACCTTTATTTAGTAACCACAGACCCACAGAGGAGCAGTTCCTGGCGTCCACCTCCCTTCACACACGTCTGACTCCAACTGAACCTGATGAATGGCATCAGAGGGTGTTTCCCATCGATGCTCAGGACATCTCTGGTGGCAGCGACAGGATGGCCAAGCCACCTGGACTGGAGTGCCTTCTCCCACAGGAGAGCCCAGAGGCCCTCTGGACAGAGCAGACGGGCTCCCTTTCCTGCAGCGCTGCCCTGGCCTCCTGGGAGCTGAGCTTGATACTTGGTGGCCATGGGCCGAAAACAGATGTCAGCCAGGAATTCATTGTTGGAAAGATGGAGCAGGGGCAGCCCTGGGGGACCACCCAGGAAGACGCGTGGTCCAGGCTGCCGGGCCACTACAGAAGGAGTGTTAGCCGATTCCCCTAGGGCCGTGTGTAACCAGGCGTGATGTCCCTGAATCCTGACGGCCAGTCGCCCAAACAGCGGAACCATCTGTTAAAGATTATGCTGTGTCCGAAGGGAAGAGGCTTCACTCCGTCACAGACACTCGCTGAGCACCACTGTGGGCCAGGCCCTAGGCCACCAGACCTCCAGAACTTGCACTTGGATGTGGTGCAGGGTGGAAACCTCCAGACTTGAACTTGGAGACAGGAGTGAAGGTGGAGAGCAGGGATCCCTGGCGGAGGTGGAGGCCTCCCCAGGCCAAGCGGACAGTGGGTGCCGAGGCGCGGAGCAGGAGGCCTGCTTGCTCCCAGTGTGAGCAGGAGGCTGGAGTGTGGAGGTGGCAGGACCACTCTGCTGGGCAACGGGCTGAGGCTGCTGGCCGGAGGGGCCCGGGTCACCGTGCTGGTATGCTTCCAAGGTCTGAGAACAACTCAAGCTTTCCACCAACCTCACTCTGGCCAGACCGCCTGAAGACCTCTGAGGACCAGAGCCCACAGCCACCACCCAGCAGGAGGAGTTTGACCAGCCCTCACAGCTTTCCCCAGACCAAACGGTCCAAGACCTAGGAAGCTGCTTCCGGTCCAGCTGAGATGTTTTCACCACTTCGAAAACCTGTGTCTTCTGAAGACAGTTCAGGCTTCTTCCTGAAGCAGGAAATGACAACTTGGCCTGTATTCTTGCCTGGAAAATTCCATAGACAAGGGAGTGTGGTGGGCTACAGTCTGTGGGATCGCAAAGAATCAGACACGACCGAGCACGCATGCAGGCAGGCTGCCTCTTCACTGGGAGAGGCCGGTGGGCAAGCCCCCGACAGCCTGTTACCCAGCACTGTTAGACTCAGGGACAGGCTGGTTGGGTGGCAGGATTGGCACAGAGAGAGATGGGTCAGGATGATTCAAGGGTCTCACTGAAGCCACCAGAGGGCACAAGCCAAGCATCCTTGGCAGGGGCTGAATGGAAAGGGGTGGGTGGCAGGCCCTGGGCAGGTCACGTTGGGTTTTTAGAGTGCTCGGTGGGCATGCAGGTCAGCAGTTGGAAGGAGCAGCCTGGGTCTCGGAGACAGGATCAGAGAGGTGGGTTTGGGAGTAAAACTCACATATACACCGGGGAGGCCAAGGAGTATGTAAGGGTGAGGTAGGAGAGAAGAGGGGGGATCTGCCTAGCTTGTTGACACCTCAGCACAGCTTTCCTGGCCCTGGGCCTCTGAGGGATTCACAGAATAAGGGGCTCTCAGACTTCGGCCTTTTGCTAAGTAGTTTTCTAAAAAGTAAAATAAAGTTGTGGGAACCATTTGAATAGTGATAGGAAAAGTAGTACAAACCCACATCCAGGTTTATTTTCCGTGATTTTTAAGATCTCCGGGTCATCGGGTCCCGAAGAGAGATCAGATGTGTCCTTCCCCTTGGACTGAGGCATCTGGGCCTGAAGTCATGTAGAACTTCCCTGTTGCCTTTTGGGGACTGGAAACCAGTGCGTCCTGCTTTAATCTCAGAGCTCTCCATGGTGGTGACCGTAGGAGGCCCTTAAGGGCTCTTCCTTGTCCCACTCGGGTTTCTTCCCCCTGTCCTGCCACTCACACCCAGCGGTCAGCAGTCTCTCCTCCAGGTGTCCCGGGCGTCCCTCAGAGACCCTCATCTTCACCTCACTGCTTGTTCAGAGGTTTCTGCCCACACCAGACACTCGAGGGTGCTGTGTTGGGCCAGCCCCCGTCTCAGCACCGAGTGCCGTCTGTCTGCCACCCCACCCCCGCCTTTTCTCCGTGGTGGCCCGAGCACTCAGTGCCAGCATGGACGTCTCCCTGCTGAGTTCTCTCCTCGCCCCAAGTCAGTGTCGCTGTCTCTTCTCCTCCCGGCAGGAGCTGGTGGTGGCTCTGAGTCACCTTGTCGTTCAGTATGAAAGTAATTTCTGCACCGTGGCCCTGCAGTTCATGGAAGAGGAGAAGAACTACCCGCTGCCCTCTCCAGCCACCACAGGTAGGACCACCGCAGGTACGGTGCTGAGGTGGAGCCTGTGCAACTCGCTGGCCCAGGGACCCCAGTCTGAACTGTCAGCAGGCCCCCTCGTTCTGTGGGGTCCTGAGCCCACGTGTCAAGTCCTGGCCACACAGATATCTGCAGTTCTTATCTTCTCAGAAGACTAGAAAGGGCAAAAAAGAGGGCCTCCTTGACCTCCTGGTTTCTTTCCTTGTTACTCTTTTTGGAAATCAAGTCACAGAAACCTCGAAGGGTAGGCGGTGCTGCCGTAGGGACTGGAGGTCTCACTTTCTTCCCGTCACAAGTCTCACATCAGTGTTGCGTTAGGCAGCTCCCCATCTCACATTTACTGAATTTATATTTCTTCATCTTGGGCTGCCTCAGAGCACAAGCCACAGCACAGCCATCTCTGCAGAAAAGAGGCCTTGTGATCAGCCATGTGACCATGGCTGCATTTAGTACATCAGGGAAGGGAACGGCCTGCATGCCCTGGTGAGGGGCGGTCCAGGGGAGGCCGAGCCAGCAGACAGCTGTCCAGCCCACCCCAACTCTGGCTCTGTTTGGTTTGGGGGCAGCAGCCACAGACAGGTCCCAGAGCACCTGGTGGGGGTCTGGGGGAGACCACTGTGTGGGGGCCTCTCTAGCTGAACTCTTATAGAATGCCAAGCATGGCTCAGGGTCATCTGCTCCCCCTCCCCTCACTGTGGTCATGATCTTGTCCAGCTGACCCCAACATATGTGGCAGAGACCCTGTTGAGCTGAAGGGCCCTGCTGTAGAGTCACATTATCCAGAAAGAAGCCACTGTCACCTGTTGTCTAGCTGCCTCCGACCTGAGCCCTCCATTCATTCACCCTTCTCTCTCCTTCTCTCCTCCCAGAGGGTGGGAGTCTGACTCCCGTGCGGGACAGCCCCTGCACCCCCAGACTGCGTTCCGTGAGCTCCTACGGGAATATCCGCGCCGTTACCACGGCTAGGAACTTAAACAAGTCTTTGCAAAACCTGAGCCTGACGGAAGAAAGTAAGAGCCCAGAGGCTGGGTGCTGGAGTGGGGTGGTTGTGGGTCATCTTCTGGGACCTTTTGTTAGACGGGCCCCCACCCCCTCCTGCCTACCTGGACGTGAGCAGAAGTCCTGGTTCAGCAGTGGGGGTAGCCAGTTGATTGTCCTGCAGCCCCACTGGGCATGCCCAGTCCTAAGCCCCCAGCACCCTCCCCAAGCCCTGTGTCCGGAAGCGCAGCCCCTCCTGCAAGCCAGGAGAGGGGGTGGGTGTGTGCTAACTGCCCCCTCTCACGGTGGTGCCCTGCCAGCCGGTGGCTCAGTGGCCTTCTCCCCTGGGAACCTGAGCACCAGCAGCAGCGCCAGCAGCACCCTGGGCAGCCCCGAGAACGAGGAGTACATCCTGTCCTTCGAGACCATTGACAAGATGCGCCGCGTCAGCTCCTACTCCTCCCTCAACTCCCTCATCGGTGAGTCCAGCTTCCCCTTCTCCACCGGTCCCCTGGGCACCCACAGGTTCCCGCCCGGGTGGGCAGTACTGAGACACGCTCAGTGGGAGGAGAAGTGAGGATCGTCTTGTTGTGGCAGCAGGAACCTCACCCTTGGACGCTGGTCTGACCCAGGCCGTCTGGGGAGCCATCCTTGTCCTTGGGCAGGTCGCAGGACTCCCAGGCCTGCAGAGCAGGATGGTTCTGCCCTCAGGAGACGTTTGGGGTTTCGTGGCCTGGGCAGGCAGGCTCCCAGCATCTGATAGGTGGTGTGGCCTCTGATGGCGCCCAGGGCCCCTCAGAGGAGGCATGTGTGAGGTCCAAGGTCAGAGCCCTGCTCCAAGGGCGCAGATGGCCCTTCCCTACTCAAGTTCCCTGGCCAGACCCTCCCCCCAACCAACCAAGGACCACTACTCTGTGCTTTCACCTTCAGTCAGCCCAGCAGTTTCCTACCTGACTGCCTGGACATTGACATTTGAGCCAAGGCTCAGAGAGGTCTTGTGTTCTGCCCTGAGTGGGGACCCCTTGGTTCTGCTGCTACGCTCACTGAGAAATGGGAAGCTGCCACGTATCCTCACTGCATACCCAACCATAAAGACTTGGACCAATGTGTCACACCCGCACATGTGTGTTTTGTTCCCAACGTAAGGAGTTATAGACGAAGTTAAAGAGCCCAGAGCCCCTCCCCATTCCCCGTGCAAGGTTCCCACGAACTCCCACCCTTTCCCAGGGTTTACACGTTGTGTCTGGTGCCGCATGTCCCCTGTCCTCACTCGACTGGCGGCTGTCCAAGCTGCTCACCTGAGTCTCGTTTGCTCCCTTTCATGATCTGCTATGACTCGCTTGTCCATTCTCCTGTTGGTGGACGGTGACCTTGCCCTGACTTTTCCTTCTTTCCTCCTTTTTTAAAAAGCAGACTCAGGATTTGGCCCCAGCTCCGCCTCCTGCCCTCCTCGCTGCACTCAGCGATGCTGAGCTCCTTGGCCCCTGGGCTCCTCCCCTTGGCTGGCGAGCTTTGCCTCCAGCTACCTCACGGGCTGCTCCTCAATCCAGTCACAGTCCTGCTCCATTGTCACCTTAAAAGAAGCCTTCCAGGTCCCCCAACCCCAGCCCAGAATCGCCTTCTGCAGTCACTCAGCATCTCTCTCTGTCTCTCTGCTTTCCTCCTGAGAACTTTTCCTCAGCAGACTTACGATGTATGTTCCCATTTATTCTGTCTGGTTCTCTCTGACCAGGGATGTCAGAGTCTCAAGTGAAGGAACTTTGTCACCTGCCGTAGCCCCAACCCCCCACATCCCATGCCAGGCATACAGTAAGTACCCATAGTGTGCCCAGGCATGGGCTGCAGCAGACACCCTGCACTGTGACACACGGGTCTGGCTCCACACAGAAGGAAATTGACCGCAGAGGGTTCCGTTCCAAGGAAGACAAGCTCCTGTGCCCCCCAGCACACACCTGGTCCAGTCAGGCCTCCCCATCTAATGGGAGCATACAGACTCCTTGTGGTATTGATTTGCATGTCCCTCGATTACAATAAGGTTGAGCTCAAGTGTTCATTAGCCTCCCCTGCTCCCACTTCTGCAGTCACTTACAGTATTAATTACCCTCCTGTTTGGTTGGTACTGTTTTCATTAATGTTCAGTTCTTGGTGGTTTGTTTGTTTCCATGATACTCCCTCTGCCTCTTGGCATCACATGACAGTGTTCGATGTTTCTGACTCACCAGTGTCGTGATCTGAAGGGGCAGGGCAGTCCAAATGTGCTTGCCCTCAGAAGCCACGAGATCAGTCCTCTGCTAGCTCTAGAAAGCCCTCCGGACTAATCCACAAGACACATCTCCCTGGGCCCCGTAAGAGTCTAGAGGACTGTAGGGTCCCGAGCTAGTTGCTACCACCACCCCGCCCACTGCAGTACAGCCCGGAAAGGGGGATCCTTTTGTCCTTGGTGCTAGCTTGGGGGTGAAGCAGCGGTGTTTCATTTGAGGCCACATGAGCTCGGGGGGCACAGCCCACCCCTCCCACCCCAGCCACATTCCGGGTCCTCCAGGGACTTGAGAGCCTTGTCACTGATTCCTTCCTCCATACAAAACCTGGTTCCTGAACGTTTTTTACTGGAGAAACCAAATTTTATCTGTATATGGTTCAGATCTTTGAAAACTTCAGTGGGCAAGTTTCACAATGAGCTGGAGCTGGAAGGAGCGCTAAGGAGACGAAGTGACTGTGGGCCACAGCGGGCGTCCACCTGGTAACGTGGTGCTTACATAAGTGTTTAAAATTCATAACCGACACAGAATCCCATTACTGGTAGCATTCGCCTGTTTAAAGCCAATTTTTTTCTTTCATTTCAACCAAAGAACAATCTCTTTAGCAATCTCTTTAGCCTCTTTGACTGAATATTGGAAAAGAGGTTTTCAAAACCATGGCAACCTAGGACATCCATTTATTCCCATCTTCTCCCAGAAAACTGGCCTCCCCCCCAGGCTCCCCCTTCCCCCGACTGTCTCTAGAGCACTGGAGGTCTCACCTGCCAAGGGATGTGCTATCCCCTCACCACAACAAAGGCTGATCGCACGTGTCTCACATGCCTGAGCCTGTCTGCCCAACGTCTGTGAATCTGCACTGGGACCTGGTTCTGTGTCACCACCTTCTGAAATCTTTGATGTCTCCCTCTGTGTGTTTCTCACCCGCTCAGCCATTTAGCCCTACCTCCGTGTGTGTCCCCAGTCAGTTCTTTCCATTTCTGGGCCCCCACCCCAGGACTAGGCATTGGCTTTTCACTCCCCACCATCTCTGCAGAGCAGGACCCCCCCACCACTACCAACATCAGCTCTGCACAGACCACCATCCAGCTGACACCATCACAGAAACTCATTTCCTATAAAGTCCAAGCTGTGCCCAGCACTCAGGGCCTTCCTACTGAGAGCTGCCTGGCCTTCTTCATAGCCCTCGCCACTGCACGCACCACCCAGACCAGCCGCTGGCCCCTGAGTGGGGCCTGGGCACCTCTGTCTTTACTCCCCTCCCTCATCTGCCTTCTCCATACAGTGTCGCCCATTCCTCTCCACCCTGACTTTCTGTGGCGTCTCAGGAGGTCCCCGACCCATCGAGTGCCTTCATGTTACACACTTAACCCGCAGCATCAATCAGGCTATGACATTGCTGTCTTAATCAACAGGTTTGGTAAAGCTGCTATTTCTTGCTCTCCCGTGTGGCTGGCAGCCTCTCCTCCCTTCATCACCTGCCCTACTCTCCCTCACCTGTCCACCCGTTGCCCTTCTGTGCCTCTCTCCCTCCCTCCATCTCTCCCTCTCTGAGCCTCACCCCATTCTGATGTGCAGAGTGGGGGAGGGGGAGGGAAGGCCTCATGCTTGTGTCTCACCTTGTCCTCCAGGTGGGACAGGGTGGGGGGAGCCTTCTGAAAGGGTTGATAGATGCATTGCCCAGTCTACCCAGGGCTCCGTCCAGTAAGCAAAAGAGGTGGGCAGGATCGTCCCAGAGGGTCTCAGTCAGGGTTATGAAGAGGGGAAATGCAGAACCTCCAGATCCGGGGGCTAATTCCCAGGGAGGCACCCGGCCCAGTCCTGCAATAGAAAGTCAGGGTCAGTGACCCCTAAGACCCAGGCAACAGGTCACAAGTGACAGCTCGTGCCTCCAAGAGGTTCCACCTTCCTTCTCCAAGCTACCCACCCCCAGGGACTCTGGGACCCAGGGTTGGCCACAAAGCTGTGAGCAAATCTTCCTACACCAGTGCCATTTAGAAAGTTGTGGCCATTGCTCTGAAAAATAAATCCTAAAACCATTAGTTATGATCTTTTATTACTTTTAGTCTAGACTTGAAAATAGGCTCTCAGCACTCATGGGGAGTTTGGTGAGCGCCAGACACAGCACCCTTCCTGAGCACGCTCAGCCCAGCAGCACCCACCCCACTCCCCCATCCTCCAAGGGGCTACACTCGGGGGGGGGGTCCGAGCTCTGTGCCACACAAACTCAGAACTTTCCCATTAGGGACAGCAGGTGTAAAACCAGGACAGATCACAAAACAGAGAGGCTGAGATGGGGTGGTCAGCACCAGGAGAGCAGTGACGAGGGGGTGGCAATTCCAGGCTCCTGTTCTGTTTTTACTAGTAAATCGTATACCATTCACTGTGGTCAGAGACAGTGACAAAAATTAGATTTTTTGTTATTCCCTATTGGACATGAATCTGAGCAAACTCCGGGAGATAGTGAAGGACGGGGAGCCTGGAATGCTGCAGTCCATGGGGTCGCAAAGAGTTGGACATGACTTAGCGACTGAATAAACAACAAATTGAATCAGAAACAGAGAGCTATCAATGTCGAAATCTTCTGCAAGAGAGTCAACAATAGTAATAAAAACAGATTTTATAAAGTAAACGGTACCCCTTTCTCAGTACACAGTGCCACCCTGTACTCCTTCTGCATGTTCATGCCAGAGGCCCCTTGATTAAGGTTCTCATGGGCCCCTTGGCCCCCACTGTTCCCTTCCTTTCTCGGTCTCCCTGTTACCACATATCTGTCATCTGTAGTCAAGCGGACATTTACTGTGCCCATCACAGCCTCTGTCACACATGGAAGCTACTGCCCTGGTCAGTCTGAGCTCAGAAACAACAGGAGAGAGGTCTTCCCAGGTCCTGAGCGTAAGGGGTCTTTGTAGGAAAGTCCCATCCGTGGACCACTTCTCCAGACTGAGTGAGCCATGTCCATGAACGAGCTCCACCTCGTTCCCCCTGGCGTTGTGAATCGGGACTGTGTGCAGAGCAAGTGTGAAGTCCTATGGCCGGAGTGGTGGGAGAAACCTCCCAGGCCCAGCCTGTCGGAGGTCAGCCTGTGCAGGCAGCTTTGCTCCTACAGAATCATTCAGAGGCAGTGGCAGCTGTCAGCACCTTTTCCCACAACGAGGGTGGAAGGATAAGGTGATGGGAGTTTTTGTAAATGCTCCCTGGAAGGTATTTTGTCTGTAGCAGTCAGCTGAGGAGCAAGGCCACTTGCACACACGAGTGAGAGGTCAGCCTCCTCCAGCTCCATCACGCTGCAAACAGGAACCACAGTCGCTGTGGAAAGGCGGCCGGGCCCATGCCGCCTCCCGTTACGAACGAGATGTCGGGCGCAGCAAGCCAGGACTTGTCCATAAGCATGGACACACAAGAGAAACTGACCTTTACTCTGAACTTCATTTCCAGTCTCTCTTCTGTGATTTGAATGTCGTATGAAATTCATTCCCTTTGAACAATGGTGTCCATCAAGAAACACTGTCCTCCAGTGGCCCTTCTTGTATTTAAATTCTTCATAACTAGAGGGACTTTCTAACCAGGGGCTGACTGGTCAGATGATATGTGATCACAGCTTGTTTGAAATCCTCTTTTACTCCCTGTTGTTGAACAGGCACTTTCTTTTCAACAAACCAACTGTCCAGCTTCCTCCAAGTAAAAAGGATGCAGGGGGATGTGGCTGCCTTTCTCATCCAGGCCTGCAAGGAAGCCCTGCCCCTTTCTAACTTTTCCTTTCAGCAAGATCTAGCCGCCAGAGGTGAAACTGTGATCAAGCCTGTTCACCACCTGGAATTTCTGAATCTCAGGCTCCTTAGCAGATAACAAAACCAGAACTTCCCATAATCCCAGCTCTTTTAAGTGTCCACCCCCAGTGCATGCTTAGGTCATCAGAAGAGGGAGCTATCCCAGAAGGGCTGTCCCGCCTCCACCCCGCGTCCCAAGCACACAGTGGCATCTCCTTGTTATTAACAGCTCCTGTTTCTCTTTCCCAGGAGTTTCATTCAATAGTGTTTACACGCAAATTTGGAGAGTCTTGCTGCATCTGGCTGCAGACCCCTATCCTGATGTTTCTGACTTGGCTATGAAAGTGCTCAACAGCATAGCCTACAAGGTACGTGTGAAGGGCGCTCTTCACAAAGCTCTCAAGACCCTGGTTTTCAGTTATGAATATTCATGCAGAGAACTCCAGGCACGTTCAGGTCTCCACCATGGTTTAGAAACTTCGAACAAGCGTTTTGAATCCAGAGAACTCCATGTGCACGTGTCACTGCTTCTGCTTGCTCACGTCGCGTGGGGACGTCTGTGTGCCCTGTAGCGACACCCTCTCTTCCATTCCCAGCACCGGTATCGTAGACTTCCCTTATTCATGACCGTTCTGACACAAGGAAACTCTTCCAAGAACCAGCTTTTCGTTTCATTAGACAGTTGACTCCTGCACAAACACAGGGGTTAGGGGCACCAGCCCTGACCCCCTGCAGCCTGTCTTATCCACACCTCCACATCCCTGGATTGTATACTACCACAGTGGGTGTTTATTGAAAAACACTTGTGTTTAAGTGGACCTGTGCAGTTCAAATCCATGCTGTCTGAGGGTCAGCTGTGTTTCTCTGTTGTTTTTCATTCTCCATTGTATTGATACCAGCTTTTAGCTTTATTGCTTCATTTCTTCTACTTACCCTGTTCAATTTTCTCTTCTAATTCTAGTTTCTTACGATGGAAGCTTAGGTCATTGATTTTAGTCCTTTCTTCTTTAGGGACTGTAAACTCTCCCAGTTCTTCTTGTGAACTCTGGGAATTATTTGACTTTTCAGTGGTTCCTTCCCCACCGTTATGGATTTTCACCCCACCCTCAAGAGAAAAGTAATCACAGATTCAAGGAGCCTACCCTGTGGACCCTGGAAGCCCTCTCCTCTCTGCCCTGCAGATTCCATCCACCCTAGCTTCCATGCTGCTCCTGTCTGTCCCCTCTGCTTGCCGCACTGCCAGGCTATCTGGGTGCCCTTCCCCCACCATAGCCAGATCTGCAGGAACTGCCTGCAGGCCAGGAGCTGGGCAATGAGTTCCCTTCTCTCAGAGACCACAAGCCTGCAGTACCCAGTGTCCAAAAACAGCTGTGTCTTTTTTCCCAGCTGGGCATGGCAACCCACTCCAGTATTCTTGCCTGGAGAATCCCATGGAAAGAGGGGCCTGGCAGGCTACAGTCCATAGGGTCGCAAAAGGTCAGACATGACTGAAGCAACTTAGCACAATGCACAGCACAGTCTTTTCATGAACAGAATGCATGAAATAGGATGCAGCAATAATGAATGCGAGAAAGAAGTCACTCATAGCATTTTTGAAGATTTTTATAACTTTTTTATTAAATTTTAGGCTTACAGACAAATTGCAGGAAGAGTACAGGGAACTGTCGTCCCTTGTCACAGTTTACTTGCTGTGTCTCCATCTCATCCGACCCTAATCACTATCCAGGGGTCATCCACAGGCTGCCAGCTACCTGAACACAAGTGGCTCGTAATGTTACTCACAGCTTCACTCCTGATCCGTTATTTTTTCTAAACTGGTTATCAGGCCGTCCCATTTGCTGCCACCTCACTGGGGTTAGCCTCCCACTTAGCCCAACCTCCTGCAGCACCTGGCCTCCTGCTGACACCATATTTGTTTGGTGTTCGATTCCTTCACCAACATATGTCTTCACTGGTGAAGTTCTGTCTTTTCATTTTCTTGTCTGTGGCTGCTATTTCAGCTCCTGGTGGCATAACAAGTAGTAATAACACAGCCTTGTCATGTACCCAGTTTTAAACTGCTGTAGCAACCAACTCATCTTCCTTGAAGGAGCAGTGAGGATATTGCAGGAGCACATCCTAGGTTTATCCTGAGCCTGTGGTCACACGTGTGGCTCTCTCTGGAAGAAGAGACTCCCAGGTCCACAGGGTTCACTGCACTTCCTACCTGTGGGCACTGCCAGCCTCATGCAAAAGTGCTGGGCATTATTGTTGGCCCTCTCAGGCTCACTGGATGGTTTATTTCACATGGACCTCCCCTTGACCCAGTGAGCCCCTCGCCCACGTTCTTCATCATTCTACTGCATGACTAGCCACAGAGGCACCTGAATGCTGTCCCATCCTGGGAGTGGGGAGTCTTCTTCATGTCTATAGAAAAGAGGCCAGTGAATTAAGTATTTTCGCTCTATAATACAAAACTGAGAAATAGTCCAATCATCTCCTTTTTCAACTAAGAATAGGATTGATTCAAAAGTAAACTTTTCTAAAATACATGTTTGTTACAGCATATTAGGGTCCGTGCCCAAGAGATGGAGGAAGTACAGTCTTGAGGAAGGAAATAGAGGAAAGGAAGGCAGTCCCAGCAAAAGGCGTAGTGGGACTCAAGTGGGCCTCTGAAAATGAAGCCTCCCCACCATGCCCAGTCCTGACCTCACTGATGCTAGTTTTCCTCCTGCGAGGCTGAGATTGAGGGAGCCCAGGCCCCCAGGAGTGGGGCTCTGCCAACTACCAGCCAATTCATCACAGTCACCACCGTTGCTTGAAGTGAATTCTACCTGGGACTTAGAGTCCAAAAAGAAAGTTTATGTTATTTACCTAGGAAGTTTGGTTTACAGAAAAATTCCTTTCTAGATAAATAGAGTTATGTGTTTCATAGATGTCCATTCTCAGTGCTCTGGCTTCCAGGTCCTCTGCTTCGAGTTGGCCCAGAATTAACTGAACCGTCCTTTGGGGAGTCATTCCTCACGCACGAATCCAGATCCTTGGTGTGCAGTTAACAGGGACTTCTCTGAAACACTCCTTCCTCCAAGAGAGAGCAGCCGAAAGCCTCCTTTGGTGTCCTGAAGCCTGACTGTGTCAGGATCCAGTTAGGAAACTCCTGTCCTCATCACCCTCGTCTCTGTAGGGTATTTGCCCTGAATTAGACTTTCCCAAGTTCTTATGAGGCAACATGTTTCTGGGAGAAGATCTGCAGAGTAAGAAAGTGCTCAGAGCTGGAGACAAAGCAGGCATCTTACTGTGGCCCAGGCTCCCATGCCAGAGCCGCCCCAGTTAACAGCAGGGGGCAGGGAGCACAGGTGGGGCTGGCATGTGCACATGTGTGTGTGGCCTTGCAAATCGCTTCTCTTTGCATTGGGCTAAGAGGATACATCTGAGCTAGATTCTGACTGTTAACAAGATGTTTGCTGCCCTCTGAAGAGTTGGCCTGTAGCTGTGACCATGACCTCCCGCCACTGCCCTTCCTCTTCTGGACTCAGCACTTGCCTTGGGCCTTCATCAAGCCCATCTGCTGGTCCAGTGACTCCAGTGCAGCATCATGGAGGGGAAAATGACAGGGCATCTCAACACCCTGAGAGCCATGGGCAAGTGTGCTTATGGTCAGTGATACTCCCAGCAGGGTCCTGAGGTCCCACAGACCCACGCTCTATCCTCCTTCGTAACAGCCCAAACCTGACACCTAGCAGGCACACCAGTGTGTGTGTTACCTTTCCTGACTGTATGCTCTCTGTGAAACAGCAACTGCGACCAGCCCAGAAAGGGGCCTCTCTGGAGGGTATCTCCCACACCTGCTCCCTGAGCACCCTCTGTCCATACTAGTCCCACAGACAGGTGGGTCTGCGTGACCCCTGTCCACTCAGACTCACCGCTGCAGCTCTGCAGCCATGGATGTTTGCTGCACAAATAAGAAATGTTAGGCGAAGAAGCATCATCTAAGCCTGAAACCCTACAGTCGATCACCAGTCACAGGGCTTCCCCAGCCAGTGGCACGCCCACCTCTCAGGATTTCTAGAACAGATGCAAAACTAGAGCTGTGTGTGGCAGCCATCAGTGTGAAGTGCATTGAAGAAGCACAGCTGTCTTCTTTGCCCTCACGGCCGAGAGAGAACAAGCAAGAGTCGTGCCGCCTCCGCCCCCGGAAAGAGCGGGGAGGCTGAGTCAGTCACCCGCAGCCCACACCTTCTCTCCTTTGGAGCCTCCTTGGATGGGGGCCTTCAGGATTGGGGTCCCTGGGGAGATAGCTCTGTGGGCTGCAGCTCAGGCAACAGCAGATCCTCTGGGCTTGGGGAGCCTTTGAAAGGTCGTGGATTCTGCTAAAGTCTGTATTTCAATCCAAAGTCTTTCTCCATCACCTCCCACTGATTTCCTGGAAATTTTGAAGAGGCACCTAGTTTCTTAGCTTATATTTCTTTTCTCCTTTTAGACCTCTTAAGGAATTGTTTGGCTCTCAGGCTTTGTTGGGGGGGGTGTGCGTGTGTGTGTGTGTGTGTGTGTGTAGGTCAAATAATGTAAATACCAGAGCAAAACAAACATGAACAATACAACTTTTATAATTCAGAAAACAAAAAAACAGCCTTTTAATAGGCTGGTTATGATCCAGTTCTAGCTGTTTTCATTTCAAAGTGAAGGCTTATCTGTAAAACATTGATAGTATGTTGGTGGTTTTGTTTTCTATAACTTTCTGCCTGTGGGCTGAACATAGGTATGGCCTTCATAACTGCCAAGAGAATATCCGGAATGGGAGGGTCCTCCGTGAGTAGCCAGTCCAGGGTTCTCCTGGAGCACATGATCATGGGGGAGAGGGCACAGACCTGGGTCTCGTCTCTATTCACAAAGTACTGCCCCCAGAGGGTTGCTTTGAGCCTGCCCTGAAATGCAGAACAGTGAGGCTAAGCCTGGGCAGGCTCCTTCCGGAGCGCCAGCTCTGCCCAGGAAGCTGCTCCTTCCAGGGGAACTCCTGCCCAGTGGGCGCCTGGGCGTGCCCAGCCCTCATTAGTCATGGCGCAGTTTTGTCACGTGTTTGTTACATGGGCGCAGGGGGGATGCATCCCTGGAGCCTCACTGGAGCAGGTGAATATCTTCCAGAAGAGCTACAGAATATCACTTTACCTACAGGGTGGCATTTCAGGGGAAATTTTCAAGTAGGATCTTCCATTCCTGTGAGATTTCCTCAGCCAAAAGCCCTTTTCTGTGACTCTGAAGCCACTCAAAAGCAGCCACCAACCTGTGCTTGTCTTGCAGCCTCAGGTCGTCACAGTGACCGCCCCCCTCACTTGTCCCTTTGCTCCTTCAGGCCACAGTGAATGCCCGGCCTCAGCGCATCCTCACCACCTCCTCTCTCACGCAGTCGGCACCCGCCAGCCCCACCAACAAGGGCATCCACATCCACCAGGCGGGGTGAGTGGTGAGCAGCCCGCCCCCCAGGGTCTGGGGAGGTTCCTGACACAGCCTCCCCCGCCCCTCCAAGTCTGCAGGTTCTCTCTCACTTATCTGAGCCCCATAGAGTCCTTTCCTACCTTCATCTGCACAATTGTTCAGCAAAAGCTGAACTGAACCTGACTCCATTCAGGATTTTAGCAGAGAGGGTCCATGTCTTCCAACGAGTGACCAGCAGGTTGGAGCCCTCCTCGTAAGCAGTGTTCACAGGGCTGTGTACCAGATCCTCCTGGAGCACATGTGCCCTGCACCCTTCTAGGGCTGACTCACAGCCCTGACCAGCTTGCCTCTGGCTGCACTGGTGTTCAGGGGAGGAGGTTCTTAGAACCTGTTCTTAGCATGGTTCTTAGAAACTGGAAGGGGTCATTAATTCAGCAACAGCAGTTCAGGTTTGGAAGTCACATCAGCAAGTCAGGTGATTGAGGCTGTTCCAAGCTGGTGACCCTCAGCCCATTCCCAGGATCTGGGGGTGAGTGGGACCAGTGGAGGTTGCTTGGGGTTTGGTGTCAAAGGAATGGGCTCTGGATAAAACGCCGTTTCTTCTTCCCCAACGGCAGAGGCTCCCCTCCAACATCCAGCACAAGCAGCTCCAGCCTGACCAACGATGTGGCCAAGCAGCCCGTCAGCCGAGACCTGCCTCCAGGCCGGCCGGGCGCCACAGGCCCTGTGGGGGTGCAGTACACACCCCACTCCCACCAGTTCCCCCGGACGCGGAAGATGTTCGACAAGGGCCCAGACCAGGTACAGATGTGGCTCTAAACACTGACTTCCATCAACATTCAGTTACACCCCATGGGTGGGTGTGGTCTCTGCAGCTGAGTTAAACAAGGCTATTCAGGAGAGGGAGGAATTGGCACCTTTGTCCAGGTTGCGGGAAAACATACTAGGGTGGACTCGGAAGCTGGGGCCTTGTGTCTTGTTGATACTGCTTGCTGCTGTCCCGGCCAAGCAGACACAATATAGAGAGGGCATTCTGGATACACCAAGGATGCATCTCAGCTCACGAGTGACCAGCGATTTTAATAGGAAGGTCACAGCAGCCTGCAGGCTGAGTTTGGAGCTGGAGCAGGTATTGGGGGTGGACAGGTGTCCACACCTGCTGCTAGCCCCACCCACCTGGCTTTGGAGCCGCCTGCTCCCCTTGCCTCAATGGCCAAGGGACAAAAATGGCCACAGGAATCTTTGTCAGGTTTAGCCTCCCAGCTGGACTCTGCCTGAGTCAGCCAGGCAGGAGTGGCTGACCCACAGTCTGTGAGTCCTGGCCCAGCAGTGCTGCAGTTCCCCCTGGCAGGCGGGAGGTAAGACCTTATTGCTGACCCCATCTCTCTGGGTAGCAGAACTCCTCTCTGAGGCACTTCTCCTGCCCTGTCGTGTGCAGTGAGGCCAACCCCTGCCCTGCCAGCCCAGCCCACATTGGTTCTACAACAGGGAACAGACTGAGCTACCGCCCCACCACGGCACCAGGTGTTTTAAGTTTTAATGTTTAGAAGTCCCAGGTGGCCCGAGCTCTGCTGCGCCCGTGTCGAGGAGCCACAGGGCAGGCCAAGGTCCTGCGTGTATGGCTGGCCCAGTGGGAGCGACAGCCCAGGGACCAGGCAGCAGAGGCCCCGTGTGGGGCTGCTGGACCCAGTGCTGAGGGCCAGCGTCGGGCTCTGCAGCCCAGCCCACCCCGGCCGTTTCTGGGGGCCACTCCCCCTCTTTGCACGAGCTCAGAGCCCTGTTTTGAGAGTCAGGGTTCCTTGGTCACCAGGACACAGAAGTGAGGGGGCCACAGAGATACTGTCCTCAGAAACCTGACCACTGGCACCTGTGCCGTGGTCTCCAAAGAGGGACTGTCTCAAGCTCACAGAGAGGGTTGGGGTTGACATGACTCACTCTGTTTCTGTCTTCTCCTCTCCTCTTTTTCAAACGCCCCAAAGACCACCGACGACCCAGATGATACTGCCGGACACAAAAGTTTCATCTCGGCCACGATGCAGACAGGGTTCTGCGACTGGAGCGCGCGGTACTTTGCCCAGCCTGTCATGAAGGTAGCCATGCGTCGGCAGCTCTCGGGATTTAAAGCCAAAATTCCCCAGCCAGCACTGCCCTCGTCTCCTCAGCAAGCAAGCATGGGCCTCCAGAGCTCTGGCCTCAGGCCTGGGTGTCTGAACCCTTCTGTTCTGAGCTCAGGGTCTGATCCCCACTGGCTTGCTCACTGTGACCTTCAGGGGCCATGACTCCCACCAGCACACATGCCATTGCGCAGGCCTGGCCCTAAGCCATGGAGCGGGGCAAGCACAGGGCTGCACAGGGCTCTGTTGTGCCCACTGGCCTCCTGTTCCACCAAGCATGGCCATTAAGGGGACACCAGATTGCTGCATGGAAGCTGGAATTAACGGTCAAAAAAATAGCAAAAGAAACTGACTTCACTTACCTGCCTTTCTGAGCTTGCTAGTATAAAATGTGTCATTTTGTCTTGATTGGCAAGGTCACCCAGGAGCTCCCCAGGCTTAAGCCGCTCCGGGCTTCAGGAACTGTCAGACTGAGCTAGCTAGCTAGGGCTAATCTGACTTATTCTGGGACACTGCCTTCCAGGTGTGATGATATGACACGTCCTTTTGCTGCAGACTTGGGCCACACATTCAGGGTGCCAGGGTGGGACAGGGTGGTGCTGTCAAAACAGAATCTTCGTGCCCATCTTTTTGCAGGGAGCATTGCAGGGGCTCATTTTAGACTTCGATGGTCTAAAGCACGTTCTTACCTTCCTTTCCCCTCATAGGTAATGGAAAATTGAAAACTGCAGCTTATTCTTACTTATGTATCTAGCTATATATCCAAGAAATTTCCAGGAAGAGTGTTTGGACTGTATTACAGCTTTTCTCTTACTTTCCTGTTTCTCTGTAGTAATACTGGCTTTTGCCAATTACAACACAGAATAATGGTTGTCAGTGCCTGAGGCAGGTGATAAAGGAAAAGCAGTCTCTCAGTAGCAAAAACTAGAATCCATGTAAATGTCCAGCAGGAGGAGAATGGTTAAAGAAGGTTGAAGTACTTGATATAATACTACTGGAGCTACTGAAAAATAAAGCTTTGAAATTAGTAACTTAAGAAAATGCTCGTAACAAAATTTCCTTAAAAGGGAAAAGAAACAAGACATAAACTGGCCATGAGATGACCAGAGTTTCCACACTTAGCACATAGTACCTTTATAGTCTGGAGCTGGAAATGGCAACCCGCTCCAGTATTCTTGCCTGGAAAATTCCTTGGACAGAAGAGCCTGACAGGATACTGTCCATGGGGTCACAAAGAATTGGACATGACTGAACGACTGAGCATGCTCCTTTATATCAGGGGAGAAATACATTAAAGAAATGATCCCAGGAGATCACTGAGGCCTGTTCAGTCAACCAAGTGTGTTGTCCACACCTGGGTCCACCTGCTCCCACTGATCTCTCGGGCTTCTCTGGCTAAGGGATGGAGAGAGTGGGCAAACACGAATTTGTCCCATGAGATGGTTCATTGCTGGTGCTATGGGTAGCAAGTCATCCTTTAGATCTGTGGTGCATACTGTCTGCTTTGAAGTTAAGATGGGTGAGTCTAGTCTAGTAGCAACACATGTTCAGAATCCATGATACAGTCTTCTGCTTCAGGCAAGTGTGGTCAAGTGACACAGACTCTAGGTGGCTGGTCCACCATCTCACTGAAACTGCAATGACTGTAAGTCACAGAAGCTGCTTGGTAGGATGCTGAGCTGCTGTTCTCGAAGTCTCTGGGCATGCCTGTTCTCAGTTCTTCTCGTGGGAAGAAGTGACATAGGTAATCCAAAACGCATTTTTCTTGAACATAGACACAAACTTGAGTTTTCCCCTACGGATCTTCTTTCCTTTCCTAGGCATCGGATACTTAGATCACAGGCGCCCTCTGTGAGCACACATCAGCTGACCTTGGAGGAAGGCTCCTTGGGCGAGGGCTGCCGTTTGTGGGGACCCCTACATATGTGTTTACATGTTGCACTCAGGTGCTACCCACAGCCAGCATCTGCTCTGGGACTGAGCCATGCCTCCCTTTTTTTCCAGCGAGTTCCCCTGCCTTTGTGCTCCTCTGTGTGTGTTCTAGCTGGGAGTGTGTCTGAGAATTCCCACTGGGGAGGGTCCCGCGTGTCACTAGCCTGGAGGAGACAGAGGCTGTGAGCCCAGTGGTCTGTCCCGGTGCATCATGCTGGCTCCTGAAGTAGACCTGCAGTGCAGTGAGGGGAGAAGGGTCCCCACAGGATGAAGTCAGCTTTTACTGCGGAGACCGCGAGAGGAGCCAGGAAAACAGTTGCTGCATGCATGTTCTTTCTGACTCGCCATGTTTGTGATAACAAACTCCCATTGGATGTAGCTTGAAATGACAAGCTCGAGGTGTTATGGTTGAAAACGAGTTGTTACAGTGAGTTTTGTCTATAATCCCTGTTGGCAACTTAGGACTTAAGTGCTTAGGACTTAAGTGATTTTTCTTTTACTTTAATTAGAGACCTTTTCCAAACTTTAGAAGAGGACATGCTTAATCTCATTGCTTTTTTAAAAAATTTTATTACTTTTTCCAGGTGTTATTCATAAGGGCCTTCTTTTATTAATTTAATTAATCATTGAATGACACATTTGTACAATAAAATGCATTAGGAACTTTTTTATTACCCTGTTTCATATGCAAATTAAAGATAGCTCAAGGCTAGGATTGTACCTCAGAAAGGACAGAAGAACCCCAAACTCTAAATCACTTCAGAGGTAAGCATAGGAAACTACATTTTCACCAGATTTAACATAATTATGCCCAATATTTACAGTCACATGCAACTAATGGTTAGTGGGATTGAATACTCAAAACATGGCTGTAATGACAGTTTTTGCTGACTTTTTATCAGTCCACAGTCAGATTTCTTACAGGTCTGTGTGACCAAAAAGAACTCCCTTCTGGACTGCTCTCCTTTGATTGATGGCACCCCTCTCTCTTCTCTGGCTTGGTTTCCAGAGTTCATATCTTACTTTAGGCAGGATATTAAAAATGGTCTGTCTTGTGCTTAAAAAGTAGAGGCATACTGAAATTTGTTCTGATTATAAAAATAATATGAATTCTTTTTTCATTCTCAGGTTGTTAAATTTCAAAGATTGATTTCTAGCAAGAGGATGGATTACCGGGGGGTATAGGGTAATAGAAAGTCTCACACACTATGGGTGGCTGGTGAAATACTAGCTTGGTATAGGGTAATTCAGTAGTAGCTATCCAAGCTATAAATGGGTAGGCCCTAGAAACCAGCAGTTGAAGAAAGAAATGGCAACCCTCTCCAGTATTCTTGTCTGGAAAATTCCATGGACAGGAACCTGGTGGGCTACAGTCCATGGCAGCACAGAGTCAGACACAACTGAGCACAGCACAGAAACCAGCAATCCTACTCTGAGAAGAGATGGTAAAACCACTACTGTACATGGGTATGTAATAACTTGTGTCAAGAAATGCTGTTACAGATTATTTGTTATAACACAATTTTGAAAACAAAAAAGAGAATATTAGTAAGGAGACAGTTAAAAATGATTCATATGTGTAGTAGACACAGACATTAGTCAATGAGCTTCATCCCTGTGTGAGGCCTTGATGGGATGTCCTTGATATAGTTGGTCAAATAACACAATGATCCAAGACATGTGCACAGATGTTGTGGTTCCAAAGATTTGTGCAAGCATCAGAGGAAGCTTGGAAGGTGACTCTTCATGCGATTACTTCTAGAAGGTAGGGCTGGAATCAGGGCAAAGGACTGTCCTTTTTACATTATATACTTCCAGCTCTTTGAATTTTTCAAAAAGAACAATTGTTTGTTTCATAATTCAGGACAGATTAAAATATAACATTTAATTACAAAAAGAGCTTTATAAAAAAATAAGAGCCAATACTTCTTGTACTTCCATTTCATTGTATGGAAGCAACATTACTCTGTTACCAAAACCAGTCAAAGACATTAAGAGAATAAAAATCTACAAGCCAGTATTCTTCATGAACATGGACCCAAAATCCTTAAACATAATATTCATAAATAAAATGTAGCAGTACAAAAAATAGATTCTACACTGGTGACCAAGTGGATTTTATCCCAAGAATGCAGAGTCGATTCAGCACTTTTAAATTAATCCTATAACTGACCATATCAACAGACTAAAGAAAAACCATATGATCATCTCAGTAGCTGCGGAAAAGGGATTTGATGGAATTCAACAGCCATTCAAAATAAAAACTCCTAGCCAACTAGGAATAGAAGGAAACAACTTTACTCTTATACTGGGTGCCTACAGAAAACCTACAGTTAACATGTTTTCACTGATAAAAGACAGTGCTTTTTCTCCAAAACCAAGATGTCTGATCGTAACCATTCCCATTCAGCATCCTCCCAGAGGTCCTAGACAGTAAGGCAAGAAAAGAAAATGTGTACACAGGGAAGGGTCAAATAAAACTCTATTCACAGACAATATTGTGTGTATAGAAAACCCTAAGTAATCTGAAAGATGCTGCCAGAATAAGTGAGTTCAGTAAGATTGCAGGATACATGGTCATTATACGAAAATCTGTTTATTTCTGTATGAACAATTGGAAATTGCAATAACATCCCCCCAAAAAAACATGAAGTACTTAACTACAAATATATAAAAAAAAAAAGCAGAATCCAAATGGTGAAAAATGAAAAGCATTGATGAAAAAAGTCAGAGAAGACTTAAATCAGTGAAGACCACATTCATGGGTTGAAAGACTATGAAGTTCAGATGTCAATTCTCCCTAAACTGATGTATATAGAGCAATGCAGTCTGAATCCAAATCCCAGTAGGCCTTTTCTTTTCTTTTTTTTTAATTTATTTATTTTTAATTGGAGGATAACTGCTTTACAATATTGTGTTGGTTTCTGCCATATATCAACATGAATCAGCCATAGGTCTACATATGTGCCCTCCCTCTTGGACCTCCCTCCTGGCTTTTTCTTTTTAATCAGCAAGCCTATTCTACAATTTATGAGGAAAAGCAAAGAAACTAAAGTAACCAAAACAATTTTGAAATAGAACAAAGTTGGAGGACTTTTGCTGCCTGATTTCAAGATTCACCATAAAGTTAAATAATCATAGACGTGGAATTGGTGAGAGGATAGACACATAGATCAACGGGACAGAACAGAGTCCAGAAATAGAGTCACATCAACACATCCCATTGATTTTCCATGGAGGTATGAGAACTATTCAGTTCAATGAAAAGAAGGTGTCTTTCCAGCAGAGTGCACCATGGTAATTGGACACCCATTTGCCAAAAGTAGAAATTCAATCACTCACTCACACCTTGTACAATAACTCACTCCTTAAATGTGAAGCTTGGAACCATGAAACTTCAGGAAGAAAATCTTTCTCACCTTGGGTTAGGCAGTAGTTTCTTTAATAAGGCACAAAGAGCACAGGCCTCACAAGAAAAAGTGGCGATTGATCTTCATCAAAAATTGATAACTGCTTTTTGAGTAATCCTGTTAGGAACATGAAAGCATGAGCCACAGACCAAAAGAAAATTAAAAAACACATATCTGATTTTTGAAAAAATCTTGTATCCAGTATATATAAGGAATACTCAAAATTCCATAATAAGGAAACAAGTGGCCCCATTAAAAACAATGGGCTAAAGATCTGCAGACACTTTACCATAAAAGTACCCAGGCAGCGAATAAGCTTGAGAAAAGATGCGTGGCGTGACAGCAGTTATTTACAAAGGAAGTCGAGTTACCACAATGAAATAGATACTGCGCATCAGTTAGAAGGGCTAAAATTTTCAAATCTGTCAATGCCAAGCACTGGCAAAGGATGCGGAGCAGCTGAAACTTTCATACTTTGCTGGTGCAGAATATTCAAGCACTTTGGAAGCATTTGGCCCTTTCTCATAAATTAAAGACATACTTACCATAGAGCCCAGCAGTCCAACTCCTAGATATTCACCCAAGAGAAATGAAAACTTCTGTTCATTCAAATGCCTGTACTCGAATATTTACAGTGGCTTTATTCATAATCACCAGGAACTGAGAACAACCCAGATATCCTTCCCCGGGTGAATAAACTGCTAGAATATTTCATATGATGAAATACTAATTCACCAAATGTTTTCTAAATAAACTGAAACATACACACTATGGATGAATTTCAGCTGTGTTATGCTCAGTGAAAGAAGCCAGACTTAAACTGTACAGTTCATTTATACAGCATCTGGAAAAGGCAAAACAAAGCTACAGCAATGGAAAACAGAGGTGGTGCTGGACTTGGACTGGGGGGAGGGCCAGACTCCAGAGGGCGTCTAGCAGTTTGGGGTGAAGGAACTATTCTACATGTCCATTGTGCGTGGTTGCATGACTGTGGGGCCTGGCAGAACTCAACTGGGCCCCAAAGGGGGCGAGATTTACTGCATGTGAATTGCATCTCAGTCACCCTGATGCTTTGTGAGGTGTGGTCACATGATAAAAGGCCTGTATTTAGTATCAGAACCTACAGTGAATTCTGATCTGCCCTTCAGAGCTTCTTCCTTAGCAGTCAGTGGCCTTCAGCTTTGTAACTCCTTAGACGTCATGCCCAGAGGAGACCAGTAGCCCATAGCCAGTGCACTCCCTCCTGGCACTGCTGACTCCGTCATTGTTTGGGGAGGGTGGTTTGTTGTTAAGCAAGGTCTCTGTCCCACCGCAGAACTCGCTTTGTTTCTGGTGGGAACCCAGGAAGCTCTCTGGTGGGGACTTCCATGATCTCACGAGCCTTCCAGATGTCGAGCTTCAGTCCTGATAGCCACGTGCCTTTTGTGGATTTTATCCTATGCGCTTGAACCCCTTTAAATTCAGATGCATTGAGGGTGTGCCCTGTGTTTCACAAATTCATCATATGAGGACCTGCTCACCTGGCAAGGCCTGCCATCAGGCTTCTGAGACCCTCTGGTCTTCCTTTGTTCCCGACCCAGGCTGCCCCAGTGACAGGTGAGGAACAAGGGGGATGCCATCACCAGCCTTCAGCTGTTGGCTCCACGGGAGGCCTCAGGAGGTTTCAGCATCATAATTGGTTTCTGTCTGAGGAGAAGCCAGGTGTTAGGAATCCTCAGCGTGTCATGATCCTAATCATGTAACACTGTTAGCCTCACCCACATCCCTCCAGCTCTGCCGGGAGGAAAGCTCAGCACGGTCTAGCTCTGGGCTTCTGTTTACTCGGAAGCTTCTATTCAACCTGCAGAGCCACGTGGGAAGGGGAGGGGCAGGGCAACTGAGCAGATAATTAAGAAGGGCTGAGCAGGAAACAGTCTGGTCCCTCCATCCTCGTCCTTCCTGGCTGGCTGACGACTGCTGCTTCTCACAGCCTCTGCTCTCTCTCCCTCTCCTCGTCTCTCTCCACCCACACCTCCCACACTGTCCCTCTGCTGCCCGCCCCCGCTTGTCCTAGTGCTTCGTGGTGATTGTCCCCAGGAAGGTATGTGCGCTGGTTCCTGGGCTGCGGTTCAGTTCAGTCAATGCTGCAGGTCCTTCTCTGAGCTCAGCGGGGCCACTCCCCAGAGCTCCGCGCTCTGCTGCTTAGGACTCAGCCCAGGGCGGTGATGCCTAGCTGTGCGGTGGAGGTCAGTCTCTCTGAAGCCCCAGGGCGCATGTGGCCACACTCCCACGCACAGCTGCCTGCTGCCCTCTTCCTTCCTTCTGTCTGCCCTCACCACATGGAGAAATTCTGTCTGTCCCACTCCCTCCCTGCTTCCAGACCCTTCCTCTAAACCTGCAGAAACCAGAGCTTCATTCTGATTCTGTCTGTTCATCTGGAGGTTTTCTTTTTATCACTCGATGTTATTGGTTATCTGTAATTTCTTTTCCAATAATCTCTGGATTGTTATGAAACAAAACCAACTGGTAAAAACCCACCATCTATCCCAAGTGCCTTCGTAGGGTTATGTCTACAACACTGACTGCTCTGGAGGCTCTAGGTGACTTTTGTTCTGTTGTCTCCGTGTCAGGATATCTTTGCTGTTTTGCTGGCTGTGGGTTTGTGATTTTTAAGAGAAAAAAGACAGGATTATAGCAGTGAAATCCTGGAACACAGACCCCTCTGGTCTGTGCACAGGGATGAGGTGAGGTTTCGGGTTATTTGTGATCAGAGATAACATGGAGCATTTGAGAAGACACAAAAGTGCTCTGTGACCATTTCGGGTAATAACTGCCTAAATCATGACCTAAACTGCTTCCCATCTTCTCAGCTATGCTTGCACGCAGGCAGGTACACCTGACCACGCTCACCATTCTTCATCCTGACGCTTTCTCCAGCAAAGAAGATGACTTTTAAAATATTGAATATGAGCTCCCTCTGCCTATGCAGTGTTACCTGGCTGAGTACAAGGCAAGTTAGCTCTCAGCCAAGAGGAAGTAGGGTTTTTCCTAGTTTATTTGATTCCTTTTATATTTGAGAACTTTACAGATCTGAGTTCTCAAGCAGGCGTTAGGCAAGTTGACTGTATGACAAAGGAGATGCATTGTTTTTATACAAGTGATATGTTCTGAATATAGTAAATTTAAATCCTAACTTATTGTTTGCTAAGTGTGGCCCTCTCCTAGACATGGCTCATGTGCATGCACACCGGCCGTGACGCGAGAAGGGCCCTTATCCAGGAGAGGGGCCTCTGCCCGCTTCCACATACTTCACATGCAGAAGCTGATGAAGGAGGGCAGAAGTTCCCAGGCATAGGTTCGAAGCTCCTTCCTCACTCTCCACCCACATGGAGTCTGATTCCAGCTTTGCCCCTTTGCTGTGTTAGGTGGATCCTGGCTGGCAGCGGCTCCTGCCCGCCCAGGGTGAGAAGGCCCCGCCCTCAGGCCCAGGCTGCCTCTCCAGCCCCCAGGGGCAGCACTATGGTGCCTGCTGCCCTCTGTCACTTCTCATGAGCACGTTCATCTTCTAACCAGAGGCTTCGTTTCCCTTTGGCATCTGAATAAAAGCAAACCTCTCTGAGTACACCACATCTTTTTCTCATTTTGCATTTAAGGGTACAAAGGAGTCAATCTAGTGTCCGGCACAGCAGAGCCCTTTATGTCCCTTCCTGCAGGAAACACCTGGCCCTTATCCCTGCACCTCCCCCTCAAATTCTATCTGCTTTGAAAGCAGCCCCCTCGCTGCCCTGTCAGAGTGTGACAGCTTCTGGCCTCTACGGTTGGGCTGTTGGAGGCAGGGGCTTCCTAAGTCTCTGCTCCACTTCCCCAAGCCAGCCAGCCCTCCCCTGGGTCCCAGATCCCAGAACCTCCACACCCAGCTGTCAGCAAGGGGCAATGCCCCCAGCACAGGGAGGGAAGCAGGTTCGGGAGCTTGGTGACCACCCTCTAAGTGTAAGGGTCTGCTCTGACTGCTGTTGGGCACCGGACCGACCAGAGAACCAGGTTTCTTCTGCACCTGCAGAGGGGGAACCCTCTCATTTGGAAATAATTGTCTTAATCTTTTTTTTTTTTTTTTTGCTGGAGATTCCGGAAGAACATGACCTGGAGAGTCAGATCCGCAAGGAGCGGGAGTGGCGGTTTCTGCGAACACCCGTGTCCGGAAGCAGGCACAGCAGCTCATCCAGAAGGGTAAGGAGTGTCCCCAGGGGCCACCACAGGCAGTTGAGCCGGCCCCCACTTGCCCTGGTGCGAGCAAGGAATGAGGCTGGCGGAGATGCTCCAGGGAGGAAGGGGTGCCACCGTGGGGCACCACTCACCCGCCTGGGAAGACCTTGTCCCCGGGGACTCTGTGCCTTTGTCCCCAGGGAGACATGGAGGCTCTCTGGGATCATCGTCCAAGGAAGCTCTTGTCTCAGTCATGACTTCTACCTTTTGTCATTTCCAGAGAGAAGGGAGCAAGCCCTCTGCAGGCCCTGAGATCCACAGCAGGGTGGGCTGTGTCCCACCATGGGGAAAGAAGACAAACATCAGGCCCTGGTTGTATTTGCCTGGACCCCACATGGCCCCCAGATAATTGCTCCCTGTTATCCCAAGCCTGTATATCAGTCACATTTTGACCAAACCTTTTACTAAATTTGCCAACAGGTGCCCTAACTGCCCACTTTGCATACCCTCCAGCCCCACCCCACCCCACCCCGCCAGTGTGGGGATGTGGGCTGCCAGAGGGAGGGCTGCTGGGTCATGGGTCCCCCTTATGTCAGCTGCAGCAGCCCCCTAACCTCAGGCACTGAGGCCAGGTGGGAGGGGGCAGCCAAGAGGCTCCACCCTGTGGTTAGGACAGGGCCAGAGCACTGGGCAGCTCCCCCGCCCAGAGATGAGCCTTCTCCTCCCTCTTTCCCAGCAGTACAGGGCCCAAGAGCCAACTCAGTCCCACAGCTGTGGGTGGGCTAGTCTTCCAGCTCTGCCTGAGCCCTCAGTGCTGGGCCAGCTTTGGGCAGTGGACGTTGCTCCCTGGGTACTGCACAGAGTAGATAAGCAGACTCCTCACGCTTTTGTGGAATTATTTTCATGACCTTCTCTCCCTATAGTGTCAAATTCCCTTGATTATTAAGGGTTACTTTTTTTAAAATTTATTTATTTATTTGGCTATGTCAGGTTTTACTTGCACAAGCAGGATCTTTTTAGTTGTGGTGTGCAGCATGTGAGATCTAGTTCCCTGAACAGGGATCGAACCTGGGCCCCCCGCATTGGGAGCATGGAGTCTTAGCCATTGGACCACCAGAGAAGTTTTTTGTATTATGGGTTACTTTTTAAAGTTGCGGCTGAGGACCCATGAGCCCATCCCTACCTGCACGCAGCCTGGAGTCGGGATCTCATCCCTGGCCCATCTGCCCAGGCCTGGTGCCCCCTGAGCATTTCCAGAAGCAATGCCATTTCAGAAGCCCTTCGAGTGCATTCACGGTGCTCTCACTGAGATGCTCAGGTCACATTCCATTAATGTGGGGTCACTTCTGCTGAAACCAATCTTGGTTGTTTGTAACTCACCTCTGTGAAGGTGCATTCTAGGTGTAAAGCCTCCAGGGATGTAGAATTCAAAGTCTGCCAATTTTTCCAGGAGAGCTTGAGCCACCCAGTTTGATAGGAGCTCTTTAAATTATGATGTCAAGGACCTATTTTCTTGGAAGTCTGTGGTTCTTTAGAACCCCGGGCCTACCGAAGGGGACAGCAGGACGAATTGGTTTCCCTGTACCCACAGGCAACCTGGGAGCCAGTCTGCTGCACACAGCAAACATCTGAAGACAGTAAAGGCCACACTCTGGGCTGGTGTGGCTTCGGTCAGCATTACACAGGGAGTGAAATTAGAGCCGGTCATTTGAGAACCAACCAGGTTTTTCAGACAGAAAAGAAAAAAATCATCTTTGTAAATAGGGTCAGGGGTTCTCTTTTCCAGTCTTTGTGGGGAAAAGATCTGCTTGTCTGACACACACCGAAAGGAACTGCTGAGCTGCTGGAGACCTTGGCAAGTGAGCTTGCAGGCAAGAGCCTCACTGCCGGCAGACGTGGGCAGAGAGGGCAGGGCCACTAGCCAGGGTACAGCCTCCTCCACTGCCTATAGCACTCAGATCTGGCCTGGACCCTGTGAAACAGTGGTTTCATCTGAGGCCAGCCGTGTGCTGGGAAGGATGTGATCGTGGAATATCGCCTACGGGCCCAGCAAAGTCATCAGACGAGTCCTCGAGGCCCCAGGAGATGAGCTGGGAAAGTTAATGCCGCCTCCCCTATCTGTGACCCTTCCAGCCAGTGCCCGTGATGGTGCAACCTCACCATCGTGCCCAGATCTGTGCGTGAGTGCAGAATGCCTGCAGTCACTCGGGACCTAGGTGTCCCCCCATCTTTCCTGGGTCAAATTACACCCCCTCCCTGGGGAACCCATGGCTGAGGGGAAGGGCACCTCTGGGCAATAGTTAAACCCTCCCAGGCCTGTTTGCCTGTTAGTTTAACTCCATCCTGATGATTGAGTGGTTTTCAGTGTTAGCTGTTTCAGCAAAGGGAGGCAAAAAAGACTGAAATCGTGGCTGACAGCAGCTTACCCAGCAGGTGCCAGGTTCACGAAGCATGAGCACCGCAGTCGCTCTCCTCTGTGTCACCCAAGACCAGCTTCCAGCAGCCAAGGAGGGGGTGACCCCGGGGCTGAGTGTTGTAGAGGCTGCTTGCCCTCCGCTATGGGCAGGTACAGGGGCTTGGCTCCTCTGCATGAGCCTGCATCCTTCCGCAGATACGTGTGTGACCCCATCTGATGTTCCCCACACTGGTATCCTCTTTTCGTTGCTCTTCTAGAGCTCCTTCAAGGCCATAGCAGTTTTTCCCGGGTACCTGTGTTGGGGCCTGGGGAGCAGATCCTCATTCACATCTCCTGTTTGACTCTTGATCAGCCACCTTTCCATCATTTCAAGGTTCCCGCCTTTCGACTGGAGGCCCGTGCCTCCACACAGGACTTTGGCTGGGTTACGGACAGTGATGGCTGAACCCAAGCTTTAGCCTTATGCCGGGGTCCAGCCCCCGCAAGATCCAGGGGAACCTAAAGGAAAAACAGCATCAGCGGATGATTTAGAGAGAGAGAAGGAAAGAATATTGTAGATAAGAAAATAGAGGAGAGAAAGAAGCTGATATTCCTTGGTTTACATAGAAAACCAATAAAACTCTGAGACAAGAGTTTTCCCTGTTCACAGAGGCCACAGGTGCCTTCCCGGTCTCCCAAGGGAGTGAAGACACAGAACGTCTTCCCGTTCAGGTCTTAGAAGCCTGGGCAGATAAGTGAACGCAGGGAGCCTCTATGCTCCAAGGGATCAGCCTGAAAAAAAGAGAAGAAAAGAAAGACACGGGGTGACCAAGCTTCTTCAAGCGAGGCCCATTATTTTTATTTTCAAAAGAATCTTTTATACCTTTACTTATACATAGAGGGAAATGAAAGATGCAAAGTCATACAGAGTCAGCCCAAACATTACATCTGTTTTGTCTTTATCAAAACCAGGATTTTTTCTGCAAACCTTTCCCGTAGACAGTGTTGTGTACATTATCTTCTGGCCTTGGAGGGCTGTGAACATTTTATGACCCTCTTTTGATAAAGGCTGCTCAACCAGAAAACTTACTTTCCCTTGAAATGTTTTTTCTTTATTATTTCTAATCTATGTCAGCCTCAGAAAGTATTAAACAAGTTACATTTCTCAGGGAGCAAAGGTGCAGTGAGTTACAAGAAAGAACCAATTAGCTCAAAATTCTGATGTGGTTAATTTCAAGGCTACACTTGTTTTTCTTACATTCCAACTCTGTTAACTAATGCTCTCCCAGGTGCACAGTGGGTAAGAGCTATGGGAACTTAGCAGCAAGCACTGGCCCAATGATGAAATCCTGCACCAGCACTACTCTGATAACTGTTAACTCTTTAAAAGGCTCTACCGACTGAACTGAACTGACTGATGTTTTAGGCTTCCCATGCCTCTCACAGTTGAGGGGCTGTAGACAATCACATGGTAGTTGTAAAAGTCTGGGGAAACCTGCCAAGCAAGCTAGAATGCTAACAGAGGGGGTTTGATTTAAAATGTTCCTCTCATGTCCAGGAGACTTATTAGCTATAGCCCTAAGTTGATTTTCTCCAGAGAAAGGTGGTCAGGGACAGACAGTTCAGTTCAGTTCAGTCGCGCAGTCGTGTCCGACTCTTTGCGACCCCATGAACGCAGTACGCCAGGCCTCCCTGTCCATCACCAACTCCCGGAGTTCACTCAGACTCACGTCCATTGAGTCTGTGATGCCATCCAGCCATCTCATCCTCGGTTGTCCCTTTCTCCTCCTGCCCCCAATCCCTCCCAGCATCAGGGTCTTTTCCAATGAGTCAACTCTTCGCATAAGGTGCCCAAAGTACTGGAGCTTCAGTTTTAGCATCATTCCTTCCAAAGAAATCCCAGGGTTGATCTCCTTCAGAATGGACTGGTTGGATCTCCTTGCAGTCCAAGGGACTCTCAAGAGTCTTCTCCAACACCACAGTTCAGTTCAGTTCAGTCGCGCAGTCGTGTCCGACTCTTTGCGACCCCATGAATCGCAGTACGCCAGGCCTCCCTGTCCATCACCAACTCCCGGAGTTCACTCAGACTCACGTCCATTGAGTTTGTGATGCCATCCAGCCATCTCATCCTCGGTTGTCCCTTTCTCCTCCTGCCCCCAATCCCTCCCAGCATCAGGGTCTTTTCCAATGAGTCAACTCTTCGCATAAGGTGCCCAAAGTACTGGAGCTTATCAGGGAAGTTGGTGAAAGTCATGAAATAGTAAAACAGACAGATTCTGGTTTTGGGGTAGATGCTTGAGCAGTCTAGGGAGCCCCTCGAGTCCTGAAGCCTTGCTTAACAGTTCTCTTCCACATGACCTTTGCCATGGGTGGGATCTCCCGTGCTGGCTCCCGGCAGCCCTTAGGTCTGAGTTACGAGTCGCCGCCTTACTGAACTTTATTCCAAAGTCTGTGATGTTCTTTCCAGAAACCCTTCACCTGCGCGCACTGCTCTCAATATTGCCGATGGGCTGTCGTGAGTGTGAGCCATGCCAGCCTGTCTGCCCAGAGGCCTCGCCCTCAGGAGCCCACCCAAACTCTGCCTCCTGCTTCCCTCTGGGCCTCTCCCAACCCCCCAATATGAGGGGCTGGCGTCAGCCTTGGCAAAACACAGCAGTGACTTTTACTGCAAATTGAGGCCCATCACCATGTGTTTCCCTTGGCAGGTATCACAAGGCTGGACGACCAGATATTTTTGAACAGGAACCCTGGCGTCCCCTCCGTGGTCAAGTTTCACCCCTTTACACCATGCGTGGCCGTGGCTGACAAAGACAGCATCTGGTATGGGGGCGCTTATGGGGCTGGCCTTTCAGCTGGACAACAGGTAGCCCCAGGGGTTGTGGGCGGGACACCACTGCCCCATCCGGGCATGGAAGCTCCTCACCCGGAGCCTTTGGGCTGCTTCGGGGGTGGGGGCTAGAGAACTTGCCAGCAGATCTCTCTCCTCCTGGTGCTGCCCACACCCTCCCAGTGCTGCACTTGGCCACGTTACCGGGGCGCTCCAGAGGCCTGACCACAGTTACGCATGGGCCAGGACGGGAGCTTCAGGCACTAAGATGGGACTGTTCCTGTGCAATGAACAGAGAGCAGAGCACAGGGGCTCATTAGGACCTCCCAGTGACAGGGCATGTGAGGGACCTGCTCAGGTGCAAGGGCAGCAAGTGTGCAAAGGGAAAGCGTCAGTAACAAGACACCACTTTAACTCATAGCGACTGTTGCCCTTATGTCACTGAGAAAGTGCACACTTTTTGGGAGAGAGCCATGGGGACGATTATTTTTATAGCTGATAAAATGGACAGAATTCTTACCTATTTCTTATTCTTCTCCTTTTTTATACATAAAACTTACTGTCTTCTCCGTTTTTAAGCTTGCAGTTTAGTGGCATTAAGTGCTTTCACCTTGTTGTGTAGCCGTCACCGCCGTCCACCTCCAGGATTTTTCATCACCCCAAACTGAAACTGTGTCCCATTAAACAGTGACTCCCCCTCCCCACTCCCCAGGCCCAGCCTCCACCACTCAATTTTCTGTCTCTAGGAATTGGTCTGTTCTGGGAACCTCAAATGAGTGGAATCATCTCATTTGTGATTGGCTTATTTCACTTAGCATACTGTCCTCAAGGTCCATCCGTGTTGTAGCAGGTGTCAGGACTTCCCTTCTGTGATTGGCTTATTTCACTTAGCATACTGTCCTCAAGGTCCATCCGTGTTGTAGCAGGTGTCAGGACTTCCTTCCCTTTTAAGATGGAATAGTGGTCCAAGTGTATGGATCACGCTTTGTTTCCTCCTCCATCCATCAGTGGGCACTTGGGTTGCTTCCATCCTTTGGCTGTTATGAGTGACACTGCTGTGACCTGGGTGCACATCTCTTGGATATGTACACAGAGGTGGGCTCCTGGACACGTGGTGCTTCAGTGCTTAGTTATCTTGAGGAACTGCTCTTGTTCTGTGTGGCGGCTGCACCATCTTGCATTCCTACCAGTAGGGCACAGGGTTTCAGTTTCTCCACACTCTGACGACCTTGTCCTTCTCTGTGTGTTTGCTGGTGGCTGACCTGCTATCAGATGGTTATTTCCTTGTGGCTTTCATTTGTTCTTCCCTGATCACTCACCGTATTTCTCTCTTATTCCCTGAAGCTTTTGGGACTGGGAGAAAGGGGAGAAGCTGGATTATTTCCACAACGGAAATCCTCGGTACACACGGGTCACGGCCATGGAATATCTGAATGGCCAGGATTGCTCCCTCCTGCTCACAGCCACAGGTGAGTAGGGTTCCCATGGTGGGGACCTAAACCCTGATGCAGAGATGGCAGAGGACAGGGGCAGGACCCCAGCACAAATTGGCAGCAAGGTTCCTGTGACTTCAGTTGTTCCTTTAGATAAAGGGGACTGAGCAGTCCCACGTGGAGGCCACCATCATGAAAGGCACATCCAGGGGGAGAGGTCCTGCTGGCAGCCCTCCCCAGGAAAACAGAGTCCAGCCCCAGCTCCAAGACGGCCCCCCAGTAGGCCTCAGGCAGGGAAGGGAAGACAAACTCCCACAGTGGTGCGGCAGCCAGTAGGGTCTGCGGGGCATTTGACAACAGGTCACAATGAGCCTATCTGAGCTTCAGAGAGGATGCAGAGAGATGATTCCCTGGAAACAGCAGACATGGCAGAGGAACCAAGGGCCCTTTGGGAGTCAGGTCCCAGTGGAGAAGCAGCATGAGGCCTAAGTTCTAGAGCAGGGATGCGTCACGTCTCAGCAGAGATCGGGGCGGATCAGCAGATGGCAGAGCCAGGGACTCTGCTTGACGCGAGTTCCCCGTTGTGTCCCCAGGTGACCTTGAACTCCCTCTGCAGCTCAAGGCCAGGTTGTCCATGAGGGGCTAGTGAAGCTGGAGAACAGGGTCCTGGGAACAGCAACACCAGGAGGAAGGAAGGACAGACAGACCAGCAGACAGGTGGTGGCCCCACACTCAGGCCCACCTGGCTTCCCATCTGCTGGAGAACACTGGGACCTCTGCCCCATCCTGGGGCTGGAGAGGTGGGGAGGGGCGTCCCCCGGTCTCCTGAGTTGTGTGACGGGGTGGAGAGAGAGGCCCTGTCCCTGTAAGAGACCAGCTCTTCTTGGCAGATGATGCCCATGAGGATGGGGGAAATCGGGAATGCTGAGGTGGGGGCTCCACCCTGAAGCCTGAAGTCAGGCCAGAAGGGGTCTCACACTGCCTGTGTGCGGCTCCTCCCCAGATGAGAGAACCGTCTGCCCCTCAGGCTGCCTGGTGTTGGCCTAAGCAGCCTGTGTCCTCTGGCACCCCCAGGAAAGGGGCCTCCTCCCCTTCCCAGAGCAGCCAGGCCTGCGTTTTAATCTCCTTTCTCCTCTCCCCAAGATGACGGTGCCATCAGGGTCTGGAAAAACTTTGCTGATTTGGAAAAGAACCCGGAAATGGTGACGGCCTGGCAGGGACTCTCGGACATGCTGCCCACCACCCGAGGTGGGTGCTCCTGGGGTCCTGCAGGAAGTCGGTCCACTTGGAGCCCCTGAGTCCCGACCCAACCAGCCTCCCTCTTGGGAGGCTCTGCTTGCAGCGAGGTGAAGGGTAGCGGGTGTGTGTGTGTGTGTGTGTGTCTTGCCGAGTTCTGAGCAGCCCGCAGCCCTTGTCCTTGGCTTGAAGCGTGTGTTGCTTGTGAGAGCGTGGGCACGGTGGGGCCTGGGGCTGCATCCTGTGCCCCTCATACCCAGAGTAATCCCCTCTTGGTGGGGAGCACACAGCGGGCACCCTGGTAGTGTCTGGTCCTCGGGAGAGGCCAGTGCACCGCCTGCCTGCTCGGGGCTGAAGGAGGTGTGGCTGCAGTGTCCGCCGGACTCCACTCTGTGTGCTGCCTGTTGGGGGGCACGGCCGCCCCATGGGCATGGTGAGAGCCGCCGGCACCGCCTGCCAGTCTCTGGGTCCAGGCCCATTATCGGGAGGTCTGCGCCCCTCCGCCTGGCACTCACTGTGCACACAGCATTTATGTGGCCATCAGTCTGGATTTCCAGAGCCACCCTCCAGTGTGCTCGCAAAGCCCCTGCCAGATGGAGGCAAAGCGGCTTGCTATTCATCGCCCCACCCCCTCCACCCACCTGGGGTCTCTCCGTGGCCTTGAGAGGCGATCAGGGGCTTGCGTGGCTGCTTCTCTCTCTGTCTAAGCGCCCTTAGGGGCACGGCCAGCTCCACAGCAGACACTTCCTTATATGTTAATATTTTAAGTATCTTACATTGTCTTCAGGGACAGAGTAGCTGTGTATTAAGCCCCACAAGCCCCAGCACGGCCATTTTCCGTTGCCTGGGCCCTGTGAGCCCAGTCCTGTGCTCCCCTGGATGACAGCTGCCGTCACAGGGTCCCTCCGTCTCGCTCTTGCTTTTTCCTGTTCTCTGCCCTGCAGCGCCCCCACCTTCCACCAGCTCAGCCACCAGCCCCACCCCAGGCCTGTGCTGAGGCTCCAGGAGAGCAGTTGGCTGACGGCCTCCCCGTGGTCCTCAGGTGCTCACCCTCACATTGCAGGATATGCTGGGCAAGATGAGTCACAGTCTTCAGTCCTTAGCTTCCTGCTGCCATCCCAGCAGGCAGCCTATCCCAGGCTCCAGCCGTTCGCAGACCCCTGTGTAGGGAAGGCAGGAGCTGGTGGAGACCAGGCTTCCAGCTGGGTTAGAGGATGGGAAGGTGAGGAGCCCACTTGTGGCCCAGTGAGTACACTGCTGTCTGGCCTTTTTCTTTTGCAACGGCCCGCCTACCTGTAGTCCCCAAATACCTGTCACCCCCAAATGATGTATCTGTGGTGTATTTGCCCACAGCGTCGCTTGCCTTTGCTCCAGTGAAGGTGAGAGGAGCTGCCTGCCCAGGAGTCAGCATGCAGGTGGGGTGACAGGGTCTAGCTGAGCTGGCAGCAGCTCAGCCCGGGGGCATCCTGCACTGTCGCCCCCAGACACCACCTGTGTCTGGGGACCGCTCCTGGCCCAGGTGTGTGCTGCAGCCCTTCCTTGCGAGTGGGTTCCACTGGTGTAGACAGACGTGTGTTTCCCACAGACTCCTTCCTGCTGGACCCGCCCCCTTTCCTGGGTCTCAGAATCTCCCAGGACAGGCGTTGGTGAGGGCTGGTGAGGGTCTTACCTCCAAGTCTTTGTCAGCAGGTGGAGTGAGAGGGTCTTTGGGCAGGCACTCCTCAGTGGCTAAACCAGAGTTCGTCTGACCGGACAGTAGTGGACTTAGCAAAAAGGAAGATGCTACTTCCTCGTTCTTTCTGAGGAGTATAAGGTAGAAGGGGCAGGGCACCTAGGAGGCCAGCTGCTTTAAAGGTTCAGGACGGGGAGGGCTTGTGCGTTGCAGGGCCTGGGAGGGGTGCCCCGAGAACCAGGGACTCCCGCACCCTCCAGCCTCCACAGCTTCCCTCTGCAGCCCAGGGACTGCAACCCCAGCAGGGCCAGAGAGACCCCAATTATAATTTCCATTTCAGGAGCTCAAACTCAGTGACCAAGGGGCGAGGCTGGTGAATTTCTGGCCCCTCTGCCAATTTCTGGGTGCCTTCTGCCCATCAGTACCTGCTGTCTTTCTCTTCACTCATCTTGGCCTCTGACTTGACAATCACAGAGCTGTTGGCCGTGATTCTGAGGGGAGAACTAGCAGCTTCTAAGGCCATTGCTTGTCAGCGTCTGGGGGCCCGCCTGCAGCATGAGACCCTTCAGAGACCTGGCTGTGGTCCCCCAGGACCTTGTCAGGCAGAAGCAACAGCCCCCACTCCCTGCTCCAGATTACCTCCCGGGCATGTGAAACTCCCTGTGCTGCACAGGGAGGTCCTCCGCCTGGTCTCGGGTCCCAGGCACCCTCGAGCTGTGTAGGGGGGACAAGGCACCCTGAGGGGACAGGCTGCCATCATCAACTCCTCCACGCACCTGTGACAGGGGATCCTACACAGCTCTGCACCTTGCAAGGCCCAGCCCACCTTGTCCTTCAGCTCCAGAGGTCATGAAGGTCTTGTCTGTGAACTCTGGCATGTAAGGTGTGTGGGAGGGAGGACTTAGCACCCCCTGAGCAGTGGGGAAACTGCCTGTGAGGTTCTTCTGTGTGCTCTCCAGCTCAGAATTCACTCACAGGTCGCTGTCGTGGCAGCCTGTTTGCAAAGATCTGTACCGGTGGTTTGGGACTAAAGAGACTGTCTTGCAGGAGCCCTACCCCTGCCTTTTGGAAGTTGTGTGAAATGTACAGGGTCTCCGCATCATCTTAGCATGCCCCTGGCTCATGTGTGTACATGTGTACCCAGGCATGGACACGCATGCATGTGCACATGTGAACACGTATGCTTCTGTGTATGCTCATGCAGTTAACCTGGGGACACTCCCCTCATGGGGACACTCCGCTCGTGGGGATCCCCTGTGGTCAGGAGAACTGAAGTGAGTCTGGGTCCCTGGCCAACCCCTGGAGCTGAGTGAGCCATGTTCTGAAATAGAACCGGTGGCAGTACCACCCATCGTCAGGCCAAGGTGCCCACAGTCACCTGGACACAAGCACCATTCCCTGGAGGCCTCCTCACCGACCCGAGGCCTCGTGAATGAAGAGCCGTCCCCACTCAGGACCTGGACAGAGGGTTGCCTCTGCTCCTCTGGCCGTGGCCAGTGGGTCAGCTCCTGCCAGTCGGGCCGCACTAACTGCGTGTGTGACTGGCCACTAACTGCCCCTCGCTGAAAGTGCCACGCATGTCAGGCCACGTTTCCCTTGAGTCTCAGCACCTTCTGATTTCCCATCTTGAGTCTTTTTTTAGCCAAAACCTCCAGTCGTTGAATTTTCAAGTTCGTAGGTACTTTGGCCCTTCTCTTCTGACTGCAGCCGTGGCCCGGGCCACTGTCTGCCCCCTCCTCTGTTTCCTTCACCGTGCTTCCTGACTCTGTGGTGTGTGTAATTCTGGCTGATTTGGCTCTGGCTGGCCAGCTTCCCTTTGCATCAAGCCCATAATCCCTGTTTCCTCACAGGTCTGGCCCGAAAGGTCTCGATCTTTCTTGACCACAGTAAGCAGGGAGGTGAGTGCCTTCCCCTTATCTGTGAGGGCTGGGCGGGAGCCAGCTCCTCTGCTCTGCCCGACGACATTCACTTGCCCACTGTGCTCTCAGGCGGCAGAGGTCAGGGCTGTGGTTTTTCTTATTCCCTCATCCACATACTCTCCTCTGATACAAAAGACCTCACTTGTTGAGCACTCAGATCTCATGGGATGAATGAGGTGGCTGCATGTAGCTCTGGAAAGAGACCTCAGTGAGAGCCATAGACAGGACTGTCCTTGGGAACCTAGGCCTCATGGTCGCGCCTCCCGGCCTCCTTAGTGGCCTCACTCTGGACTGGCTCGAGGACAGTTCAGTTCTGTGCTCCATGCCACCTTCACGGCAGCCTCGGAACGGGAATAATCCCAGTCTACATCTGCTAGAGTGAGGATGGCACAGCTCTCAGGCTCCCAGGGAAGACATCTCACGGTTCCATTAGGACAGAGATAGATGTCATTCCAAAGTGAGATTTGTGTTCCCACCAAATTTCTTCAAAGAGAATATTTCCCAGAATTGAATGCAGAGTTTCTTGAAGCATCTGTTTCCATATGAAAATCCATATATAAATTTGATAGTTACCAAAACGCCCATCTGCAGTTGCCTATGCATACACTGGGTTGGCAAACTTAAAATACACATGCTCGAAGTGAGTCCTTTTCTCTCCTGATTTCACTAGTAAGGTAAATTGTAAAGAGATGGAGCCTTATGAATCCTGGCAGCAGATAGAATTCTTGACCTTTAACTTGCAGCATCTGAGTTTAGAGAGTGACCAGCCCTGTGGTGAACTCTCCATCCTGGGTCTGTCTTTAGTTGCTCTCTTGACATGAGTTCTTTGCAGGAAGGCAGTGGTGGCCACGGGTCTGACAGGGTCCCTCGTGCCGCCAGAACTGGAGGGATGGAGAAGAGGTTCCTGGGAGGCTAAGAACAAGATGTCCTTACAAATGTACAAACTCACAGTTTGATATTTTACAAACAACTCTTCTAGTAAAAAGTTCAAAATGAAGGAAAAATGGAGAAAACCCAGGACTGACTCCATCTTCACTCGTCTGCTTTCCGCCAACAGAGACAGTAGTGGCGTTAACCAGAAGGGGTTCTCTCAGAAAGGGCTCAGAGGAACAACAGGGTCACTTGCCCCAAAATCCTGAAGAGAAACCAGGGAACACCTTTCACAGCCTTTCCTGGGGCACCTGGAGGAGAGCGGTCCTGACCCCTGGTTGTCACGCACGTGGAGGGCAGCAGTGACCCCGGAGGGCAGGGAACAGGTCATCCAGCACACGCATGTGAACTGGATGGACGTAAACCATGGGCCTCGTCGCCTGGAGCAGCTGGGCAGCGAGCAGGGCACCAGCCACAGAGTGCTGGGGTGGCCGGTGGGGCTGGGAGGGCCACAGCCGCCCTTCTCTCCCACCTGCACGCCTCCTCGGCGTCACAGACATCTGGAATCAAATCTTAGGGGAGGCCCTCTCAGTGCTGGAGCCAGGACGCAAGGCCGGGTGGTGGCTCCCGTGGGCCTGCAGGGCAGGCAGACGGGCCACAGGGAATGACAGTTCCCTCCTCGCCCAGGACACGTGTGCCCAGCCCCACTGACAGGGAACACCCGCACGGGTCTGCTCTGATCCTTCGCAGCTGCCAAGTGTCCTGGGCTGTCTCCCTAAGTGAGAAACAGAGGTTTAGGTGAAATCATTTGTCCCTGAAGAGCCCGGTTTCTGTTGCCAGCCCAGTCCTGAGCCTCTGAACCTGCCAGGTGTCTAGAAGCGTTCACAGGCCCTGAGAGAGGCCTTACCTCATGGGGAGGTGCTGCGTCTGCATCCCCGGGAGGCGGTGGGGGTCGCCATCCCTCAGGTCTGAGGTTTGCACACGTGCTGGTGGAGTGGGGACCTGCCCCTCCTCCTTGGAGTTCTAGATCCATCACTCCCAAGGGCGTTTCAGGTTGGGCGTGATGGGTCCTTAGTCATAGGTCCACATACTGGGTCCTCAGAGGTCAGATCCCTGTGTTGGTTCTCAGAGGCATATTCCAGACGGGGGTCCTTAGAGGTCAGTCTGGACTGGCTGCTGAGCCTGGAGGGCTGATCATGGACATCGCAGAGGCCCAAGCCTCTGAAACGTGTTTCTTCTTCTCACTGTCTGCGGGCCTGGGTTCTGCCTGGCCCCTGACTTACATGTTCGAGCTTGCTATTCTCCAACCCTCCCTGCACAATATGCCTATATTTTAATGAAGAAATCCCCTCTTTGGCCAGCTTTTGGAGAAGAACATGTGAGCAGGGCTCGTATCCAGAATAAAGTCAGCTGAGAATCTCTGTCTCCTGGCGAGGGCCACCCACCCCTGGCTCCCGGACAGTGAGAGCGACATCACACTAGATGGACTGTGCTCTGGGGCACTCAGGGTGCCCACCCAGCAGGGGAGAGGCTGCAGCACCCGTGCAGCATTCGTTCATTAACCACCCTCGGTGTCCTCAACGTAGCGGCATGGACCAGGAGGAGGGACCCTCCAGAGGGAAGCCCAAAGCAGCCTGCCTGTTCCTGAGAAAACAGGAAAGGGCCAAGGGACCAGGGGGCCAGGGCTCTTCCCACCACTGTCACTTCTCTGGGCATGGGGAAGGAGGGGAACACTGCTGAGGCCATGCTCCCCAGGAACAAAGTGATTGGAATCTGCACTCTAGTTCAAGATCATGATGTTCCTATCTTATGAGTTTTACTTAAATCACAGCCATCAGTTTTTTCCTTGTATTCAACACGTCAAAGAAGAGTGTCACCTTTTTTATCATCTTTTCCCAACTCGTGATGAGTCAGATCATCTCTCCTCCACTGTGTCTAGAGGTCGAGACACAGGCTTGGCTGGGAAAGGTCTCAAGGAGGAAAGCCAGTGATTACATTCGGATCTGGGTCAGAGGACTGGCCAGGGCCCCAGACCTGCAGGAGAATGAGGTGGGGGCCAGCAGGGGCAGGAAGGACTCTTCCTGGAGGTGGGTCAGGATGTGAGCAGACTTGTTTTTATTCCAACAGTTTTTACATTGGTCTGAGACTCTTCCACAGATAGGAGCTCACTGTCTTAGGGGACACAGCTTCCACAAACAGGCCCAGCTCAGAAAGCAGCCTTGCCCAGAACTTTCTGCACATGCGGGCACCTGCCTCCCAACATGCACAGGACTCGGAAAACCCTAGGAAACCCGTTTCTTATCTCTGCTGGCTTCACTGTGCTTTAGAATTAGTTTAAACCAGAATCTGAAGCTCAGTGGTCCACATCAGAGAGTCCAGATTTGAAGCAGGACTCAGAGCTCATGTAACCTATGTCCCCAGATCCTCTGGCAGCTGCATGGACACACCTTCCCGAGCCTGCATGCAGATGGAGTCACGGGGCCTGAAATGGGGGCTCTGTCTCCCCAAATTCATGTGTTGGAGTCCTCACCCCCAGCACTCAGAGGGGAGCTGTATTTGAGAGAAGGATTCAGTTGAAGCGAAGTCACTGGGCTGGGCCCTAACGCAGGGCAGGCCCCTACCAGCTCTGAATCCACCATGGAGGACATGCAGCGAGAAGGAAGCTGCCACTGCTTCATATGAAGGCCAGGTGGGCCTTTTCGCTCCATTGGGAATGGCCACAGCCTCCTCTCTGCTTCCTGCATAGGCTTGGGGCTGAGACCCCTACCAGTCCTTGTGTGGTCCTCCCGGATTCTCCGCAACTTGTTCCCATGATCCCAGAGCGTCCCAGATGTCACCTGGCTCCATGCTCTCAATGGAGGACCACTCCTTAATTACATTGCTCCTGAAAATCCCTCAGGACCAACACGGAGCTCCCAGCAGACTGTTAAGCATGCCTGAGAACACAGGCCACCCCAGCAGTGGTCCATGGGTTTAGGAGTCTGAAGAAAAGTTATGATCAACCTAGATAGCATATTCAAAAGCAGAGACATTGCTTTGGCGACTAAGGTCCGTCTAGTCAAGGCTATGGTTTTTCCTGTGGTCATGTATGGATGTGAGAGTTGGACTGTGAAGAAGGCTGAGCACCAAAGAATTGATGCTTTTGAACTGTGGTGTTGGAGAAGACTCTTGAGAGTCCCTTGGACTGCAAGGAGATCCAACCAGTCCATTCTGAAGGAGATCAGCCCTGGGTGTTCTTTGGAAGGAATGATGCTAAAGCTGAAACTCCAGTACTTTGGCTACCTCCTGCAAAGAGTGACTCATTGGAAAAGACTTTGATGCTAGGAAGGATTGGGGGCAGGAGGAGAAGGGGATGACCGAGGATGAGATGGCTGGATGGCATCATGGACTCAATGGACGTGAGTCTAAGTGAACTCCGGGAGTTGGTGATGGACAGGGAGGCCTGGCGTGCTGTGATTCATGGGGTCGCAAAGAGTCAGACACGACTGAGTGACTGAACTGAACTGAACTGAACTGAAGCCTCTGCAGTGACCTGGTGCCCGAAGTCCGGTCCTGGGTGGAGGCATCCTCTGTGATTCATTCACGTAATGCCCACCAGGCACATCATGAGGGGAAGCAGTGGCCTAGTTTCAGGCTTTGCTTGTGGGCTGACTGGTTGCAGTGTGACCTGGGCTTTCCTAGACAGAAGTGGGACTCACTTGTTATACCATTTCATCTGCCAGGCCTGCAGCCTTGTCACCCATGGAAACCTTTATGGTACTTTGGGGTGTTTCCTCCTGCCTGGGGTCAGGGGTGTTGCTGTGGAGAGACTGCATTCTAAAAGGTGAAACAAAGGCTGGTCCATTTGTTATGTGGAGCTGACATTTCTGCAGAGTAGACATGACAGTCACCGCAAAACAGGAAGGACAGGGTGGGGGATGCAGGAGGTGATGCCTCTGGAACAGGGAGCCATCATAGCCTTGCGTGGTTGAGAAGGTGACTGAGCACAATATGGAGGGCCTGTGTGGGTGTCAGGAGAGGGGCGTTCCAGGCACAGGGTCCAGTTAAGAGGACCAAGCTTGTCCCTTTGGGGCAGAATGGGAGCCCAGTTGGGAGGCCACTGGGAGTCTCTGGAGCAAGAGTCGAGGGACTCAGATCTGAGCAGGAACCTGAAGCGATGTGTACAAATGAGAGTCTGGGGTTCAAGGGAGAGATTAGGCACTTGCATAGAACTCTGTAGCCCTAGGGAACATATCAGAAAAGAACAAATGAGAGTCACGCCCTCCAGCTCAGGAATTTGGGAGAAGAGTGGGCACCCACAGACAGAGAAGGGAAAACCACAGAGGCAAACACAGGAGCTGCTGCCATGAGAAACAGAGACAGATGTATGAAAAAGCACGGTGGCTTCAGTTTAGACTTCGGTGTGACCAAAGAAGACATACATAAAGTTATGTCAGTGACAGAATAGGAAAGGATATTTGCACTATATGAGTTAAACCGCCAGTGTCGGAATATATATTAAAACATATGCAGGGGCCTTCCCTGGTGACTCAGTGGTAAAGATCCACCTGCCAATGCAAGAGACACAGGTTCGATAGCTGATCCAGGAAGATCCCACCTGCCTTGGAGCAACGAAGGCCATGCACCACAACTATTGAGCCTGTGCTCTCGAGCCCAGAACTGCAACTACAGAGCCTGCTTGCTGCAACTACTGAAGCCCATATGGCCTAGAGCCTGTGCTCCACAATGCGGGAAGCCACCGCAGTGAGAAACCCACATGCTGCAATTAGAGAGTAGCCCCCATGCTCCGCTGCTAGAGAAAAGCCTGCACCGCACCAAAGACCCAGCACAGCCAAATATATAAATAAATATATATATATATTATATATATATTTAAATTATTTAAAGGTATGCAGGCTTCACACACCAGTGCTGACCAGGATTTAGGGAAACCACACCCTGTGACCATTTCTGCTGAGACTGCAGGCCAGCACCCGCTCTGGGAGTGGATGACCATTCCTGGGGAGGTGCGAAGCACAGATGGACATGTCCCCTTCCTGGTGCTGCCACTGCCTCCTTACGCATAGGGAGCATGGAAACATCATCAGGGTGGCGTGGCTTACAAACTCGGGATCACGGAAGTGAAGGGCTTGTTCTCCAAGAGTGTGTTACCTACAAATTTATATGAATTAGCCAGATCTGCATTCATAGGTTTGAGTGAAACCTCACCATATAACCTTACAGAAAAAACACAAGTTGCCAGAAAATATACTCCCAGTTGAAATTGACAACTTTTGAGAGGTAAGAGATGCATTTCCTGGTTTTGGACACATGGCCCTGCATTGGAATGCACAGAGGCAGGCCTGGGAGGATGCCTGCAGCCTGCGGGCAGTTCATCTGGGGAAAGAGCAGGCACGTGAGGCTTTCATTGTCTTAAATTTCATTTCTTTTCAAGAAAAAAAAAAGACAAGATATTAGCAATTCTTAGATCTGAGTGGTGTGTTCAGGGATTTCTGTTGTGTTTTTTCTGTATGTTTGAAATACAATTAAACATTTTAAATTAAATCTTATTTTAGAGTCCCTCTGTGAGGTCAGTGCTGCCCTTAGGGAGGCTGAGGGTTCTCACCGTGCACCCCCACCCCCACCCCGCCCAGTCCGAGGAAAGGGCTACCCCTTGATTCATTCACCACTGATCATCTGTGGTCAGCCCCCTGCCTCCATGAGGGGCAGCCACAAAGCCATTCACCCCCAGGGGACTGCAGGACCCAGAGGACTCAAACCTGTGTGCCTCTGACACCCTTTCTCAAGTCTCCAGACCTGCCAGTCATGCCCAGGTGTCCTGGAATGTGGGCATCTTGGACAAATGGCCCTGAGATCCTGCTCTCCCTCTGGCAGATGCCTGAAAACAGCAGAGATATGGAGAAGGCTCTGAATTGTCACCCCAACTTCAAGCTTGTGTGGGGTTGGAGACCCACCCTATGGGTTGACACCAGCTGCTTGAGCAACTGCCCAGACCAAGCTCCCTCGGTGACATTGGTGCCCATCTGTGTCTCTCCAGGAGCTGGGATGGTGGTGGACTGGGAGCAGCAGACCGGCCTCCTCATGAGCTCGGGAGATGTACGGATCATCCGGATCTGGGACACAGACCGCGAGATGAAGGTGCAGGTGAGCACGCCATCCCTTGCGGGGCTTCCCCGGGGGCGCAGCCAGCCAGTGTGCCCAGACCCCGCTGTCCTCCCCAGCTCCACTCGCCCTCAAGGTCAAGGGCCAAGAATGAGGGTCTGTAGAAGTGCTCTGAGCAGGCGGTGTCCCCAGAGGTGGGGAACAGAGGAAAGCAGGCCCAGTCAGGCTGCCTCCACCTTTTAAATGGATACAATGATTCGGTTTCCTTCCCTGTTGGATTTCTTCCTTGTGTGCCCCTGAGCGCAAACTTCTGATTGGAAAAGCACTTTCCCCTCTTGGGGCCCATTGTTTTGTCTCCTGCTCTTTCCTGCTGAGCGTTCATCACACCTTCTGCCCTTCTCCAGCTTTTACAGCTGCCAGGAGGAGAGGCGAGGGGATGGTTTATGGGTGGCAGGATTCTTCCTGGACCCTTCCCTGAACTAATAGGAGGTTTAAGAGGGAGCTGACGAGGATTCTTTCTGCCGAAATGTGCTTCATCCTCCTCCTTAGGAGAGAGGGAGACATTGGAAAGTTTAGTGGTCACAGAGGTGTTTGCGGCCATGTCCTCTGGGCTGCGGGCCTCGGGGGCCCGGGCTGTAAACTAGGGCAGATGGAGCCTGACTGCCTCTGGGCCCAGCTCCTCGGGCGGCTGGTGCGGGCGGGGCCCTGACCCCAGGGTGCTTGACGGGTCTGTGTTGGCCCTAGGACATCCCCACGGGCGCCGACAGCTGCGTGACGAGCCTCTCCTGTGACTCCCACCGCTCCCTCATTGTGGCCGGGCTCGGCGATGGCTCCATCCGCGTCTATGACAGGAGGATGGCGCTCAGCGAATGGTAACTGGGCTTCACCTACCCCTCCATCTCCTGGGCTCAGGGGAAGCGAGCCCCCAGGGCCAGATGGCCACTCCCCCCAGAGCCGCACCCCCTGCACATGGAGGAGCACAGCTTCCCACCAGCCACGGATGGGCTGTTCCAAACACAGGCTGAGGGGGCACATCCCAGCGAGGCGCTGCCTTCCCAGCCTCTGTTCCCTCCCTGAACACAGACAAGGCTACTGCCTCCCAGGTCAAACTCATGGACAGCCAAGGAGATGGCATTAGGGACAGCTCTAGGCCACACACGTTCACGTGGTCGTGGCTGCTCTGGGCACCGCCACTCTGCCCTGGGCTGAGGCCCCCAGGGGCCCTGCACCATGCCCCGTGTGGGCCGGTGAGCATGGAGGTCCAGATGCTTGTCACACAGCTGGTAAATGACAGAGCCGCACCAGAACGTGGGCCCAGGCTCCCAGGTGATGTTTACTGAACACCCACCTTGTCCCAGGGAATGGGGAGCAGCAGGTGGGCCCGTGTACAGCCACAGGACCTAACGAGGTCCTCGGGAGAGGGGAGTGGGAGGGGACAGGACAGGGGACGGGGCCGAGCTGGGCCTGAGCACAGGTGAACCCCATCGGTGACACCAGCAGGAAGAAGTGCAGCTCTGAGGGTGCAGGACTGGGAGCAGCCGGGAAGACTGGTATGGACCCAGGCAGCCAGCAGGGGCGCCAGCCAGTCTGGCAGGAGTTTGGGCCTGAGGCTTGGATGACGAGTGGGCCCCAGGCAGCCCCTGGTTCGCATGGTCCCTGCAGGTCTCTGCAGGAGGGTCCCCACCAAAAACCTACACTGCCAACCAGAAGCAGCCTTCATGGAAGAGGGGGAGCAAGGTTCCTTTCTGAGGTGATGAAAATATTCTAAAATTGTGTGATGGTCGCACAGCTGTAAGAACATGTCAAATCAGTGAATACATGCTTACGGGAGACTCTTACTGTATGTGAATCAAATGTCAATCAGACTTATTGTAAACAGCCTCCCTGGGCAGGCAGTAACCCAGCAAATCGACAAGAGCTGAGGGTCACAGAGCGTCCTTGAGGGAGGGGCTGAGGTCCCCAGACCTCCTCTTTGGCCTGAGGTCTGAGGACAGAGACACGGGGGCTCCCAGGCATCCCTGGGCAGAGACCTGTGTGTGCTGGGTGTAACTGTGTCCTGGACCCTTCCCAGGGGTCACACTCTGACCCCACCTCCCCATCACGTGCATCCCAATGCCGCTCCCAGTCATGGACCGCACCAGGCTTCCAGGAAAACCCGTGTCCCTCTGTTTCAACAGCTTTACAGTCTGGGGTTCTTGGTCCCAGCCCTCAAACCTACAGGGAGATGCAATGTGAAGTCCTGGTAGGGGGGCTGGCAGTGCCTGGGGCCCCAAGAGGGCATGACAGCCATCCTGCCTCCATAGGCCCCAGCATGGCCTGAGGTAACCAGGGGGGACATGCCAGTGGCGCAGGGTCCTCAGTCATTCACAGCAAACATGAGACAATGAGGGCTGACCTCAGGGCATGGGCAGACCGTGGACACTGTACATAAATGCCCAGTTCCCTCTGCTCAAAACAGAGTCCACTCTGCCACCCGTCCTGATGCCTCGGAGTGTCAGGGACGCCCACAGCTGTGCCCAGGCCCTGACCCTTCTTCCTCCCCTCTAGCCGCGTCATGACCTACCGGGAGCACACGGCCTGGGTGGTGAAGGCCTACCTGCAGAAGCACCCCGAGGGCCACATCATGAGCGTCAGGTAATGAGCGTGGAATATTCATGAGACATTTTGCTGTAAAAACATTATTTTCCTTCCATCTAAAATATGTCCTTGGTATTTAAACAGCTGGGAAATATGGCATTTCAGGGTAGTAATTAACTTCTGCTCTGGGACTGGCCAGAAAGGTCAGGGCCAGCACCAGGGCAGGGACGAGCAGGTCCTCCCGCCGGAGAGCCTGGCCTGCGGGCGTCCTGTGGGCGGCAGGAGAGGGGGCGAACGAGGCAACCGGGGCACAGCCTCCCCGCGACAGCAGCATCTGGCGGGTGTGTGCCAGGGTCACCGTGCGACTCCATCATCTGCCCATAAATCCATTCCTGCTGCCCAGTAAATCTTGTGCTGAGAGCGGCGGATATTTATTTGCCCGTTAAAGGGACAGCAAATGTAATTTACTGTCACAAAGCCACCATTTCTCCAAAGAGATCCTCTTCCCTTGTTTATAATGTGGAAACAGAACACAGCTTTCCAAACGCTGTCTGCCAGGCCCAGAGCAGGAAGAGGTGACTTCCCATCTTCCCCTCCCACCCATCACCACATCCCCGCTATGCAAAATCTAATATCCGGCCGGAAATGAACAAATAACTCACAGCCTCCCCCAGGTCTTTGCTCATCCTGCTGTGTGCCTCAGCAGCTAGGCCCTTTCTGACTGTAGGGAGGGATCCCTAGGGCTCAGCAGCAGGCCTGGTGCCAGAGTCAGTAGGGTGGGCCCATGTGCCATCCAGGGGCCTCCTTGGACACTCTGAGGGTCCAGGGGACCATGGCCTTGAATAGCACATGCCGATGGCCCCTGACTGCACGTGGTGCATCCTGGGGCCCCGGTATGCCCACCCAGCATCACCACGACCCCCTCTTGCAGCGTCAACGGGGATGTGCGCTTCTTTGACCCTCGGCTGCCGGGTCTGTGAACGTCCTGCAGATCGTGAAGGGGCTGACGGCACTCGACATCCACCCCCAGGCAAACCTGATTGCATGGTAGGTGCTGCCTCTTCTCTGCCCCCCGCCCTGCCCAGCCAGCTCCCAGGCCCTGTGTAAACAGCAGGCACCACGACCCACCCCCACACTTGTGGAGGAGAGCTGGGTGGAGGGACTGAGTGTGGGGCCCTTTTGCTGCTCCTCACCTGCCTGGCCTCACAGCCCCCTTGTGGGGGTGACCAGAGAGGAGCCCCCTCTCCCCGTGGACATGCCCGAGGCCTCCCCTCACTGACCGCCAGGCCTTCTCCTGTGCAGCGGCTCCATGAACCAGTTCACCGCCATCTACAGCGGCAGCGGGGAGCTGATCAACCATATCAAGTACTACGACGGCTTCATGGGCCAGCGGGTCGGCGCCATCAGCTGCCTGGCCTTCCACCCACACTGGGTCTGTGTCTCTGCCCCCTCAAGGGCTGGGGTTTCGGGAGGCATGGGGAGGCACTAGCAGCGGCAGGCAGAGGCCCCTGCCCCCACCACAGTCGGCCACCCCAGGATCTCCAGGGGCCACAGCCCCGAGACGGCACTCCCTCTGGAAGCAGCGTCGGATTCCATGTCACTCAGGGCAGACATGAAGTAGCCCCGCTCTTCGTGACCCCTCTGGCCCCTGCATAAACCCCAGCCCCAGAGAAAGCTCCCCTTGAAAAGTCCACTGGGGTAGGAGCAGCCCAGACCCCATGACCTGGGTGACGGCGCCATCCTAAATTACAGTCAGCCGTGCGGCTGGGGGCTGCTGTGTTTTAAATTAGGATTCTCCCTACCTGCCTGTGTGCAGCGCGAGGCTCCCCAGGAGCCTGGCTGTGGCTCTCTGCCAAAACGCATGGCAGGAGGTTTCCAGAGCTGTCCCTGGGGAGCCATGCTGAAAAGAAAAACGTGGGCGGGTTCCCTGTGACAGGGCGGAGGTGAGAAATCTGCACGAGCTGTGTGGCCCCGGAGCCCGTCATTTCCACGCTGCCTTGCGGGCGGAGTTGGGCTGACCAGGCCTGGCCTACACCCCCCGCCGCTCACCCCCTGCTCTCCCCTCCCTCCTGCAGCCGCACCTGGCCGTGGGCAGCAACGACTACTACATCTCCGTGTACTCGGTGGAGAAGCGTGTCAGATAGCGGCCCCTCCCCGCAGGCCGCCGTGTACATAGGGGACCCACCACGCTGCCCTGAACACTGGCCCGAACTGGCTGCTGAGGGCTCGAGAGGGCCCGCACTGTCTGTCTGTCTGTCTTCGCTGTCATGCCCAGGAGCCCAGAGAAGGGAGCTCTGCTGGAGTCCTTGGTGTGACGGTCGCTGCTCTGCTGAGACATGGCTCCCGGAACGAGGACACGGTCACTGTACGTTCCAGTCCCCGCCCATCCTGTTGTCGTCTGAGGTTCTTAAGGGGATAACACACTTGTTTTATTTCCCAAGTGATGCGAGCATTAGTCCCCAAACCAGACGGAAGCCAACTCCTGGGGCTGCATCCCCGCCAGCGTGGGCTCCTGGGGTGGTCCGAGGCCGCTGGCGGAGGTGGAGGCTCAAGACTGAGCGAAGGACAGATGGAAGTTGGCCTGCCACCCGCTGGTCGTCACCCCAGGCCGTCTGGCCAGTCCCCACAGCCCGAGCGCACCCCTCCCCACAGGCAGGCCTCCCGTCTGTAGGCAGGAGGGGCTCTGGTTTGGAAGGAGAGGCGGGTCCCTTGGGCCACGGAGCTTGTTTCTCTCAAGTGCTGCTCTTCCCTGGCCGGTGCAGGGAACCGTGGCCTCCCCACCCGCGCCTCACGCACATCACATGAGCACACGTGGAGGGGCCGCCCAGCCCCGAGTATCCAGGGCTGAATGGTGCCGCCCCAACCCTCTGTCCCCACACACATGGGGGCAGCTCACACCTGCAAGGGACACAGGAGGGCTCCCAGGTTGGCGGCAGCTTCACGCGTGTCCGTTGCACGCACACGTCTGTGGCGGGGCCCTGAGCAGCCACGCCTGGAACGCAAGACACAACCACGAGATGATATTTTGAAAATCATTTTTTCCGTTTTCCTTGGGAATCAGGATTATTCAGAGATAGAGGAGTGAGCTGGCTTAGTTAACTCTGCCAGTAAGAGGCCAGTAATAGTGGGAATGTGAGGAGGAGCTGTGCTGTGGGCCTGGGAGGCCTGGACAGGGCACGGGGCTGGGCCAGGGGCTGCCGTGACTGCTCCCGAGAAGGTTCCAGGACGGTGTCCACCGTGTGCTGGGTGAGGGAGCGGCGTGCGGGTAGGGAAGGCCACAGAAAGCTCAGCTCACCCAGGGCTCCAGACACGGCGATTTGGGAACCTTCCAGAAGCTGAGCTCCACCCACAGATGCCGAGCTGACTGCCCACAGCTGATTTCACAGAGCAGTTCCACTCCACATTTTGAGCTCACGTGTGGTTCTGTTTGTTTTGAGATAAAACTATCCCCAGGCCAAGCGCGGGGGCCCCGATGGGGCTGTCTTCACAGGTCTGATGCGAAATTCAATCATGAAGTTACAGAGGCTCGAGAGAGTGTGACCTAAGGGTTCATTTATCTCTATTTATTTTATCAAAATGAGAACTGAAAGACTTTGATGAAACATGGAATTGTAACACAAAAAGTGAGAAGGATAAACTGTTAATAAAAGATAAATACGCAGAGGGCTGGCTGGAGGCGCTGTCCTTTAAGGCAAGTCCTCCGTGCCCTCGGGGCCCCAGGCAAAAGGTGGTGGTTCCTGGCCCTTGGTCCCCTTGGGCACAGCCCCAGCCCTGTGGCTTGGACAGTTGGCCCGAGAGAAGGCCCTAGATTTGGGGTCACCCTACTCTGCCTGTGAGCCCAGGCTCCCAGAGGGAATCCCTTTGCCACTTCCTGTGTCTTTTGTACTTACCACCTACAGTTAGAAGCCAGAAGGCTGCGTCTGGGTTCTGTCCTAGGGATCCGCCTTCCTAGCCTTATCCTGTGGCTTGGGGACCCCGACTCCTTCCTCAGCCAGCATCCCCTCGATCCCAGCCTGAAGGGTCCTCCACTGTCAGCCTTGACTCCTCAGGCCCACCTAGTGGTCCAGGGTTGGCTCCCCTGTGGGGGCTGGAGCCCATGTTCCCACTGACACGCCAACAGGCCTGAGTCCCAGCCCCTTAAATGCACCTCACGCCTTAGGGGTCCCACTCCCTAGAAGCAGCTTGGGTCCCAGCTCTTTTCGCCCTAATGACAGGAAATGGAGCCCCAGGCGTGAAGTAACACCCAGAGCCACACCCACTGGGTGGGTGGTAGCAGGAACCAGGGTCCCACCCAGCGTCCTGACCTCGTGGCCTCAAGATGGAACCTCACTGGGCAGACAGGGTGTGGTGAGTGGGGAGGCGGGCAGCACTGGGAGCCCGCCATGCGCACTGGCGCCGAAGGAGCAACAGGAACTGAACCGGGTTCACTAGGCTGGATGGGGTCGCCCCGGCCGAGGACGAGAGGCCAGCCCCTGAGGAGGCCAGGCAGGCTGTGACAGGGGCACGGTTGTGGGGGCACCCGGGGAAGAGAGGAGCCAGGACTTAGGCATGAGGCGGACCAGCCACCCCCTGGACCCAGACCAGGGAAGCCCCTGTGTCAGCCCTCAGAGCAGCTGCAACAAATCTCCCCAAACGTGTCAGCCAGGACAGACTCGCCCTCCTGGGTCTGGAGAGCCCCACGCCGGACCTAGAATCAAGGAGTTGGGCAGGTTCCTTCCAGAGCTTCCAGGGGAGAATCACTTTCCCCCCTTTTCCAGCTTCTAGAATCTGCCCTCATCCCTTGGCTCGTGGCCCCTTGCTCCTCCTTCCAAGCCGGCAGTGCAGCTGGAGTCTCTCACAGGGTGCCACTCTGACTCGGACTCTGACCCCACCCCCCACTTTCAAGGACCCTGTGATGACACGGCCCCACTGAATAATCCAGGACAGTCTCTCCACATCCGAGTTGCTATTGGCAGCCTTAATCCCCTTTGCCACATGACCTAAGAGGGTCACAGCTCCCAGGACTAGGATGTGGGCCTCTTTGAGGGGTTTGGTTCTGCTGACCACTCTCTGTCTCTACCTACCAAGCAGAGCCCCCGAATGCCGGGGGTGGCCTAAGAGGAGGTGAAAGTGAAGTCACTCAGTCGTGTCCGACTCTTTGTGACCCCATGGTCAGTAGCCTACCAGGCTCCTCTGTCCATGGGATTTTCCAGGCCATAGTACTGGAGTGGATTGCTATATCCTTCTTTAGGGGATCTTCCCGACCCAGGGATCGAACCCGGCTCTCCTGCATTGTAGACAGACGCTTTACCATTTGAGCCTCGCTGAAATGGGAAGCAAGACATTCATCCCTGTTCTCGAGGAGCAGGGAAGGGCCCCTGCTCTCCAGAGCTGTGCATTCCAAGCCAGCTGCCTCCACATCCCTGGGGAGGCCCGCAGGAGGAGGCCCTGAGGCCTTGGCACGTGAGGGAGACCGTGGGGAAGCGAGTGGATTCCCCAGTACAGCACCCACTCCAAAGGGGAGGGGAACTGTTGCCATGGAAACCTGGGGTCTGAGCAGCTGGAACTCCTGAATTAAATTATAGTTTGTTTTAAACAAGAAGGATACCCAGCATTTACTCAGCTGCACCTGGCACGCTTCAGCAGAGAGAGTAATATTTTTCCCATTAGCATCAGTTATTCTGTCATCGAGATTTGAATACAAATCAAGTGCTCATAAAAACGAAAGGTGGGCATGTGGCTGGAGCTATCACAAGGGGGCGCCAGACCCAGGGCTACACCCTCCACTCGCCGGCTCCGAACGGCTGCAGTGAAGGGGCCAGAAAAGAGCCCACCAGCACCGCAGGGCCGGTGTCAGCTTGCCAGCCAGGTGCCAAGGACGACTGTCCTAGGTTGCCGGCCATACAAGGACAGCCATCCAGCTGAGGGGGGAGAGGGTGGGGCAGTGTTATCTCAGGATGACCAGCTCGGGGAGGCCCTGCTCTGTGGGTCCCTCCTGGCTCAGCGGCTTTCGGCACAGGACCACCTGGGACTTGGCTGTAGGCTTGTCCTCAACCCCATGCAGACACCACGCTTCAGCACGTCGGAGGCGCCAGGAATTCCCGCAAAGGTGTGTTCACCTGGGCAACACACAGTCAAGCGTGTGCATGCAGATGGGTGGTAGTGGTTCAGTCTTGGATGCAGGGCCTGCAGAACGAGTTTGGAAAAACATAATTACAGACAAGGGCTGCGTGCACCACAAGCCCGGCTGGCCACTGTCTCCATCGTGGGGTTTCTACAGGGGTCCTCTGGGAAGAAGTCAGAGGGGTTGGCCTCTCAAGGTGGTTCTGCTTCTTGGGTTCAGTTGTACACACACCCACGTGGCTGAGGGTCCACGTGGCCCGAAAACTGGCCAGTGCCTCCTGGCCTGGGGCAAGTGAAGATGACATAGGATAAGAACAGGTGAGGGAAAGGGGGCCAGAGGGAGGGTGGCAACTGGGATGGGTCCAAAAATGTGCAGCTGGGATGAGCAGCTGAGGATCAGGAACCCAGGTGAGGCGTCCAGTTCACCTATCCAGGGGCTGCCGCTGGTTGGAGGAGAGGCCATGAAAGAGGAGATGCTCTACCCAAGTGTAGAGCAGACACCAGGGGGTGGGAGGAGGGAGGCGAAGCGGGTACAGGTCCTGGGGCAGCAGAGCCCTCCTCCATGCCAGATACAAGGCAAGGGGGCTCCCAGAGAGGCCCCCAACTGCGAGGGAGGGACTAGAGGTGATGGGGGGCAGCCCAGAACTTGTCACCAGCACCCACAGCGCCCTGCTTTGCAGGAGGAATGGTCTGGGGGCTAATCTGTGAGGGAACCCAGCCACATGCAGGACTCCCGCCCCTGCAGCCTATGGAGGGAGTGATCCCAGCTCCACAGGGAAGGTGGCAGCTGCCAGCAACAACCACAACCAAAGCCCAGGCAGAACCCACGTGGGGTTTCCTGTCTTTTTTGCTCTTTATTGGAACTTTTTGCACTGGGGAAAGAAAGAAATGACACACTAGCATTGAACAACTGGAAAAGGCAATTAACAGGCCAATTCCATTTACAAAAGCATCAAAAAGAATTAAATACCTAGGCATAAATGCAATAAAGGAGATGAAAGATGTACACCAAACAATAAATCATTGCTAAAAGTAATTACAGAGGGCCTGAATAAATAGACATTCTGTGTTCATTGGGTTGACATTATTAAATGGCAGTATTCCCCAAAGCAATCTACAGATTCAATGCAGGTCCTAGAAGATCCTAAAGACCCTTTTGCAGAATTGGACCGATCAAACTTCAAATGCATATGGAATTACAAGGGTCCCCAAAACAACTTTGAAAGATAAAAGGTTGGAGTCTCTCTACTTCCCTGATTCAAACCTTAGTACCAAGTTACAGTAATCATTCTACAGTGGTTCTAGCATAGAACAGAATAGAGAGCCTCAGATAAACCCAGACATCTATGGGCAACTGGTTCTCAAACAAGGTGACACAACCACTCAGTAGGGAAAGAACAGTCTTTTAACAAATGGTGTTGTGACAGCTGGGTATTTACACACAAAAAAATGGACCCTTACCTTACACCACATACAAAAACTAACTCACAATCAATGGCATAAATACAGGAGCTAAAACTTTAAAACTCCTAAGGAAGGGGGGGGGGCAGGAAATAGAGGTAAATTTTCGTGACCTTGGCAACGAATTCTTAGATTTGACACCAGAAGCTTGACACAAGAAAAACTAGATAAACTGAACTTCATAAAAATGTCTTTTTGTGCATCAAAAGACATAAGGATGTAAAAAAATAATAATCTGCAGAAAAAGATTTCAGAGAAAGTATTTGCAAGTCATATATCTGATAAGAGTTTAAGGGTTTGATATCCAGAACTCATAAAGAGCTCTCATAACTCACTAGTCAAAGGACAGACAAACAGTTCAAAACTGGACAAAGGACTTGAACAGACGTTTCTCCAAAGAAGCAAACTTGGGTCTGTTTCCTGCACACAGTAAAGTCGAACTATTGACACCAAGTAATGGTAAAGACAAGTGCAGCAGCAGGTGCCAAGCAGAGAATCCCAGGGAGCTACTGCTTAAGAGGCCCAAACTCCCTGCAGGCTTTCAGAGAAAGGTTTTTAAAGACAGGTGAGGGAGAGGGGTTGTGGGGCACACGATCAGCTCATGGACATTCTTCTGATTGGTTGGTAGGGAATTGGGGGTCCACATCACCCATTTCTGGTTCCCGTGGGTCTGGGGTCTACATGCTTGTGGGCAGTACACAGTTAACTTCTTCCACCTGGTGGACGTTTCAGCATCTGCAAAATAGCTCAAGGAATGTGGCTTCTCCAAGCTAGGGCAGACCCATGGCAGGTCTTCCCCCTGACCTCACGGGCTGTTCTTGGACCCACCTTCCTGCACCTCCCCAACCGGTGCAAGGGGTGGACTTGCACCAGTGCTGGGTGTGGGCTGGGGAGGTACTAGGATGCGGGCGGGATGCCGCTCCCACAGGGTGAGGTGTCTGAGATGCTGAGTGTGGGGTGACAGGTGCTGGGGTACAGGGGGCTTGTGTCTGGGAGCAAGTACCCGGTGTGGCGTGCAGAGCGCAGGGTTCTAGGTGTGGGGGTGCCTGAGTGTCCAGTGCTGGGATGAGGAGTGCTTGGGCACGGGTACCGGTGCCGCCCCCTCCTGGGGAGCCGGCCCACATCCCTGGCCCAGGTGTTGTCCTACGGCCTCCAGGTTGTCCTGCAGCGCCACCGCGTGGCCGCCGCGGGGCTCGCCCTTATCCGATCGCAGCTTGGCTTGAGGGTCAGGCGCTAGGCTTCCAAGAAGGGTGGACGCCCCCGCGGCCCTGCACCCCTCTCCCTGGCCCCGCGTCTTATCTGCTCTCAAGCCCTCAAGAGCCGTCTCAACCTCTGACCCGCCACGACCCAGCGTCCCCACTCATGGGTCCCTCAAGGGTTACCAGCAGGCAAACACTTTCTCCTCAGCCCTCCATGCAGGCCCTGAGTTCCCGCCTTCCCCAGGACGTCCCCTGTCCCAGGACACCCGCCTAGGGGCTTCCACCGGCACTGACCTGGGATGCCCCATCCTCTGTGCCCACGTAGCGTCCATGAAGCTGGTCCTACCAACACCTCAACTGTGTCTTCAGCACCATTTCCTGGGCTCCACCCAATGCCTGGGACTTGGCCTGAATCCTTATGACTTCTTCCAGAAGATTCCTTGGCTAACCCTTGTTCTCTGCTGCTCTGTCACTGCCTCCATAGCCTGACCCCCCAGGACTCCTAACCCTGGGGACCCTTGACCACGACCCTGCCAGCTCTTAACATGCTGCACGTGTACTGCTGGCCAGCCTCCCAGTTCATCCTCCCCATGTGTCTGGACCGACCAGGCATCGGAATGACTCTTGTTCTCATGTGAAGCTTTATCCCAGAACCCTGGTGTTTAGTGGCCTCAAAAAGTGCCAGTTTTGGAGGAAATTCCCTCCACTCTGCCCGCGAGCACCCACCCTCCCCTCTGTGGATTGGCTCCGGCGAGCATATTACACCAGCAAGGCCACAGTTGATTGGCTTGTAGGGAACCAATCAGAGCCCTTATCTGGGAGTGACGCTTGGCAGTCTGGGAAGGTAGGCACCCAGCGGAGACTGATCGGTAGGCCTAGAAGTCGGAGGGAGCAGGTGGTTGGAGACGGTGGATAGAGGAGGTGGATGGCGAATGTGAGCTGCAGAGCCACGAGGGGCAAGGGGACCCGGCTGGCTTCCCACGCTAGTCGTTCATGGCCGCCGGAGTTGGGGGAGGTTCCTGCCGCGTGCTCCTTGGGCCACCATGCGCAGGCCTGCGAGACCCTGTTGACGCCTGTGCGCACACGGCAGGCCAGCCCACAAGGCTGCGTGGCACGCCACCTGCTCCCTGGGTCTGCGCGTCAGACAAGGGCTACCCCATTGTCACCTTCCCTAGAGGTCCTCCCATCGGGCTTCCAGGTTAGTTTCCTACGGTAGGAAGTGTTCCAAGCTGTGGATGGGGCAGAGGTGCAGGGACGGCTGACTGGGCTTTGGTAGCTGTGAGGCAGAATGGGGGCGGGAGGGGGGTGTCACTGGGCCCAAAGTTTTTTTTAAATCTAAGAAAGCTCCTTCTTCCCCAAGATCCAGTGACGGGACCCCTGGCCTTCATTCCTGCTACCCTGATTTTGATCACTGATTCTCTGTAATAGACAACTTCCTGCTTGAAATGCCCAGAGAGGTGCCTGTTTACAGAGGTTCCCATGATGCATAGTTAGGGCCAGAAGTCAGTCCCGGAGAGAGACCATGGGAGACAGAAACCCAAACTTGATTGTATGCAGTGATGATCTCATTATTGTGTCATGGACTGAACTGTGTGTCCCCCTAAAAGTCAGATGTTGCAGTCCTAACCCCAAACACCTCAGACTATGCCCTGATTTGGAGATAGGGTCTCTACAGAGGTGAAAATGTTAATTGAGGTCATTCATGTCAGTCCTGATCCAACAAGACTGGTGTCCTCATATAAAGGGGAAATTTGAACACAGACGGGCACACAGAGACGCTACATGAAGATGGAGGAAAAGTCCAGTGATGCTTCTCCGTCCTACGGCTTGCCAACAACCAGCAGAAGGTTGGAGATTCCCCCTCACAGCCTCAGATGGAGCCATCCCTGCAACACCTTGAACTCAGACTTCCAGCCTGCAGACTGTGAGACAATACATTTCTGCTGCCTAAGAGGCCCAGCCTGTGGTAATTTGTCACGGCACCCAGAGCAGACTACCACAGCCTGTGGCAAATAGGACACAGGTAGTGGAAGCATGCTGTAGCCACACACATTTCTGCGATGACCTGGAAGGAAGCATTTCCCGAAAGCCAGATTCTAGGAGGCCAAGCAGCTGCAAAGCAACGTCCTGGGGGAAATCAGGGCTATGGGGCACGCGAGTGATTTCTGACCACACTGGGAAGATTTCATTTCTAAAAACGACAAGCAAGGGGCTTTAAATTCTCAGTTCAAGATAGAGTCCGAAAAGCAGAAAATGTGTTCAGTTCAGTTCAGTCGCTCAGTCATGTCTGACTCTTTGCGACCCCATGAATCGCAGCACGCCAGGCCTCCCTGTCCATCACCAACTCCTGGAGTTCACTCAAACTCACGTCCATCAAGTCAGTGATGCCATCCAGCCATCTCATCCTCTGTCGTCCCCTTCTTCTCCTGCCCCAATCCCTCCCAGCATCAGAGTCTTTTCCAATGAGTCAACTCTTCGCATGAGGTGGTCAAAGTACTGGAGTTTCAGCTTTAGCATCATTCCTTCCAAAGAACACCCAGGGCTGATCTCCTTCAGAATGGACTGGTTGGATCTCCTTGCAGTCCAAGGGACTCTCAAGAGTCTTCTCCGACACCACAGTTCAAAAGCATCAATTCTTTGGCGCTCAGCCTTCTTCACAGTCCAAGTCTCACATCCATACATGATCACTGGAAAAACCATAGCCTTGACTAGATAGACCTTTGTTGGCAAAGTAACGTCTCTGCTTTTGAATATGCTATCTAGGTTGGTCATAACTTTCCTTCCAAGGAGTGTCTTTTAATTTCATGGCTGCAGTCACCATCTGCAGTGATTTTGGAGCCCCCCCCCCGAAATAAAATCTGACACTGTTTCCACTGTTTCCCCATCTATTTCCCACGAAGTAGGACTACTATAAAAGAAAATCTTATTTCTTGTAGCAGGACTGTTGTGTTTGGATATCATTCCCCCAGTTCTATTCTTCAGGTTGTAGGATTACAACATAAATTGAATTCTCAGCATCACCAAGTCAGTGAGAAAGAGTCAGATGGAGAGAGCTAAGTGGGCTGATCTTGATCCCCTCATAATCATGTCAGGCCTTGCCTGCTAGCAGAACCGACCCTGCTCCCCATCTGCAGTGTCCTTCCCACTCCCTGCTCATAAAGACCCCACTCCAAGCAGGTAGGGGTAGACCTGCTGAGAGGAGACTGATCTCCTCAAGACCCCACCCAGTAACCCCATGTTGCCTCCAGATCCATAACTGCAGTGAGAGCCCAGCTGACTCCGGGGAAGGTGGGCACATCCCAAGAATTCCAAGAAATTGCTGACTCACACTGGAGAGTCTCGGGGAGACCTCACAGGGGCACATGGCAGCCAGCACTGGGCGAGCTGGACAGGGTACGAGCACCTGAGACTCTGGGCCGCACTGTTTGCTTTCATCTGTGCTTGGACTTAGTCGGCCCAGCTGAGATGCCAGGAATCCCTTGGCATAATACAGAGGAAGGACTCCAAGGGCTGGGACAGATAAGGACTCGACATGAATTCATCAGGTGCAACTCACTCACTGAGCTCCTTGTGTCCTCAAGGCACAGGCACTGGATAGAGGCCCCAAGAAATCCCTTGGTGAGGACCTCGGGTTCTTGAAAAGCCCTCCAAGGTTTGCAGGCCAGGGAAGACGGTAGAGGTGCTGCCATCAAAACAGGGGCCCTGGTTTCTCCTGAGAACCAGAAGGCGCAAGACTCAGAGCTCACATGGGCAGGTCACTGGAAAAGGCAGCAAACCCACCCAGTAGTCACAATGCACGGTGCCAGAGAGCCCTTGACACTGGCCAACTTCAAAAGCTGGACGGTCTCAGAAAGCCTCAATGGATCATTAAGAAACCAGCCAGATCTGGGAGATAGAGATCTGATGGGAAGGACCTTAGAGGAGAATCATGACCTCTCACCCAGTTCCAGGACTGAACAGAAGGGAGAATGGGTTCCTCATGAAGGGGTCTATATAGTACACCTGGCAAACCTCCCCCCAGTGCCTGAACCATTGTGCCAGGTACTGCTGCTGCCTAACAACCTCCCCCTGCCCTGGCTCTGCACTTAGGCAGAGTCAGCAGGGAAGGCTCATCTCTGCTCTGTGGGATGCCAGCTAAGTGGCCCAGCTAATGGGGGATAAGAACTCCCCTGACAAGAAAGTACATCTATCCAGAGAGCAAAGGCTGCTGACTCCTCCCCACACAGCCCTCTCCACGGACTGCTGCTGGAATAGACACCCTGGATATGGATTTGCCTCCGCCCACTCTAGGAGGCTTCTGCCAGCTGCACTGTTGTGGGACTTGGAGGCCATGCAACTCTGCTCCTGATCAAGGAGTTCATTTCACAGAAAGGGGCGAGCGTTGGGCATGTGCCATGGGACACCTCATCTTATGACCCCACCTGCCCAGGACTGCTAGAAAGGTGGTGGGGCCCATGCAGACTGGGCTGCGGGCCAGCCTGGGCAACCAAACTGGGCTGAGTACTGTGACCCCTCATGCCAGCCAAGACACACGAGTGGAAGCCAGGGCTGCGGGTGTGTGTGGCACCCCAGCCTATATCCCCGATGCCCCATGGAGGCTTCTGCCGGGACCACGGAACCAGATGGGCTCCCCTGGGGACTGGCCACCGGCCCGGAGGACAGAACCGGTAGGGCACGCTGCCTAGTTGGCAGTTCAGTGGACATTAAAGATCAGGGTTGTAACATCACTAAACGCAGCATTTTGTGCATCCGAGCTGGCGGGGCAGTGATGTGTGAACAAGATCTCTGACCTTCCGGGAGACGGTCCATGCGGCCACCCGGCAGGATTCCCACCGTAGTGGGAGATGGAACTTCCAGTCTTGAAGACCGCGCAGGTGGGGCCTTCTGGAAATGCACCTGAACCGCGCAATCCAGGGCCCCTGAGCCCCGCCCACTGCAGTTCCCCTTCTCTGGGCGGGGCTTCCATCCACAGACGGCCGCGTTCCGCGTTCTGCGGCGCCAGGCCCCGCGCGGCCGCCGTAGCGGGGTGGGTTGGGCCCGGACTACGGTGGCCGTGTGGCACGGGGCACGGGTCCGACCGGGCAGGGCGGCGGGGCACGGGCCGGGCCGGCCGCCATGGGCAACTTGTTCGGCCGTAAAAAGCAGAGCCGGGTCACGGAGCAGGACAAGGCGATCCTGGTGAGATGCCGGGCCCCGCAGGCGGGTGGGCGCGGGCCGGGTACTCCCGGACCGTACGGGGAAACCGAGGCTGGGCGGCGGCAGGCTGCGCTCCGCTTCTCCAAAGGGTCCAGCCCCTTTGGCCGCACAGCCTCACGCCCGGACTGCAGCCTCGGAGCCCGTCTGGGGCGATGCGCAGCGGGCTCCCCTTGGGGAGCATGTCCGGGCCTGGTCCCCAGCGAGTCTGAGCGAATCCTGTCGCTGCGGGTGTAGGTGGTCCGGGTGTGGCTGAGCTGTGCTTCGGGAGGCGGGGCCCTCGTTGTACTGTCTCGTGGTTGTCCTTGTCCGTGGGCGAGTCCGCGCCTGCGGGTGGGTTTCTAAACTCCAGCCCCACGGGAGCCAGCCCCAGACCAGTTCCCAGCCCCGGCCCCGGCCCGGGCCCGGTGCGGGCTCGGGGCCTGCGTTTCCGACTCAGGTGAGAGGTCGTGGGGAGGGGATGATCTGGCAGTGGAGCCTCAATGCTGCTCCCAGAACTGAGGATCTAAGCAAACGCTCTCACTGTGGGACGGTTGTGTTCTGTGTGCTTAGGACTCAGGCTGGACGCAACACCTGTCCTAATCCTTGTCAAACTTAGAACCTGTGCGGCCCCTGAAGAACAAGCCATCGGCCCGAGCTTGTGGGCTGCCCTTGTCTCCAGGCCACTTCAGGCGCTCGAAAGTTTTAGATGATGAAGATGTTTCTGTGTTTCTACCTGTGGATTCGAGCATCTTTTTCTGGAGTGCACTGATGTGAAAGTTAGTTTCTACAGAAAGAGTCGTGTGATGTGTTAAGTGAAATGACGTGTTGAGAATAACCCATTTTTGTCAGAAAAGCGTGTCAGGAAGGAGAGAGCCTAGAATGTAAGTGGAATCTACCTTCGCTTTCTTTTCTAATTTTCTGCAGGAAGAGTATTTAATTTTTGGTACTAAGAAAGAAACTAATTCAAGTGGCAGGTTGTTTTGGGGAGGGGGCCGGGGTGGTTTTACTGTGGCTTCTGAAACCAGAAGTTATAAAACTTTTTAACTGAAGTTCCCCTTGAAAAAGAGGCCTGTTTGTCACTGGAGAAGATCAGCTATCATTGGGTTTTTATTGTGGTCGGGGTCCGGTCCCCTACGTGTGCTGGCCTCCATCCTGGGCTTCTGGGCCTCTGGCTGAGCAGGAAGCCCCTGGGGCTCTCCTTCTGTTGTCAGGGATACACATCGGTGGGGTCCTGACAGGAACAGCTCAGCTGGCACACCATAGGACAAGCTGTTGCCTGACGTTTTCTGAGGATGAAGAGCTGAGCTGAGGAACCTTGAGCTGCCCCGTGACCTTCTACTGAGCTTCTTGTTTACAAAGGGGTGGCCTGGCCACACCTGACTCCCGCTGGCTCTTGCCTGACATTTTGTCCGCTGCCTGCAGGGTAGGTGCTCAGCTCCTATGGAAGAGAAGCAAGTCAGAGTTGAGCCCGGCTGGTAGGCTGGCTATGGGGTGATACCTCATTGTCAGCAGACATCTCTCATGTCAGCCTGGACAGGACATGTGGCTGCCCTGAGCCACCAACCACAGACTGCACTGGGGCAGATGGCCTCAAAAAAGGGAGCTATGGAGCGGCCACTTTAGACCATGTCCATCAGTTCAGTTCAGTCGCTCAGTCATGTCCGACTCTGCGACCCCATGAATCGCAGTACGCCAGGCCTCCCTGTCCATCACCAACTCCCGGAGTCCACTCAGACTCACGTCCATTGAGTCCGTGATGCCATCCAGCCATCTCATCCTCAGTCGTCCCCTTCTCCTCCTGCCCCCAATCCCTCCCAGCATCAGGGTCTTTTCCAATGAGTCAACTCTTCACATGAGGTGCCCAAAGTACTGGAGCTTCAGTTTTAGCATCATTCCTTCCAAAGAAATCCCAGGGTTGATCTCCTTCAGAATGGACTGGTTGGATCTCCTTGCAGTCCAAGGGACTCTCAAGAATCTTCTCCAACTCCACAGTTCAAAAGCATTAATTCTTTGGCGCTCAGGCTTCTTCACAGTCCAACTCTCACATCCATACGTGACCACAGGAAAAACCACAGCCTTGACTAGACAGACCTTAGTCGGCAAAGTAATGTCTCTGCTTTTGAACATACTATCTAGGTTGGTCATAACTTTTCTTCCAAGGAGTAAGCGTCTTTTAATTTCATGGCTGCAGTCACCATCTGCAGTGATTTTGGAGCCCAAAAAAATAAAGTCTGACACTGTTTCTGTTGTTTCCCCATCTATTTCCCATGACGTGATGGGACCAGATGCCATGATCTTTGTTTTCTGAATGTTGAGCTTTAAGCCAACTTTTTCACTCTCCTCTTTCACTTTCAACAAGAGGCTTTTAGCTCCTCCTCACTTTCTGCCATAAGGGTGGTGTCATCTGCATATCTGAGGTTATTGATATTTCTCCCAGCAATCTTGATTCCAGCTTGAGAGTTCCAGAAAAACATCTATTTCTGCTTTATTGACTATGCCAAAGCCTTTGACTGTGTGGATCACAATAAACTGTGGAAAATTCTGAAAGAGATGGGACTACCAGACCACCTGACTTGCCTCTTGAGAAATCTGTATGCAGGTCAGGAAGCAACAGTTAGAACTGGACATGGAACAACAGACTGGTTCCAAATAGGAAAAGGAGTACGTCAAGGCTGTAAATTGTCACCCTGCTTATTTAACTTATATGCAGAGTACATCATGAGAAACGCTGGACTGGAAGACCATGTCCATGCCAGGGGCTAATTTCTCACCATGTTGAGTCCAAAAGATGTGCACACCCTTGACTTACTTAACTCACTCCTGGTAACTGACGCTGAAGACGTCATCTTCCATCAGAGAAGTGCCCCACGCTTGCAGGTGCTCACCGTAAGCGTCACCTGAAATGACGGAATTTAGAAGAAGTGTAAATGACCTAAAATAGGGAAGGAGGCTCAGGCGTGTAAATGGCCCTGCGTCCTTTCTGGGACAGGACTCCAGGATGCCAGGTGCTTCGTGAGGTCATGTGACCCCGTCACCTCAGTGCGCCGTCTGTTGTCCACCCACGTAAGTGGCAAGTGACAACAGTGGGGGAGCTGATGGCAAATGGCTGAGATCCCCAGAGGGGTGAAGCTGGAAGGGATGGCCCCTGTCTCCAGCTACAGCTGGACTGGGCTGGTGGCACTCAGGTGGCCCTCACCAGTGATTTTGTGTTGTCTCTGCACCTTGGAGGTGGTGGCCACACTCCCTGACCAGCGCTCACACTCCTCACTGTCTGGGGTTGGGGGAGATTCTGGGGGTTTGTAGGATATTGAGCCTCATCCTGGGCCTCCCCCCGCAGATGCCAGCGGCATCCCCAGTGGGCCAGCCAGGAATGTCTCCAGGGAGTGCCCACATGCCCTGGAGGGCAAACTGGTCCCCATGGAGAGCTCTGTTTCAGAGGATGCACTTCCGTGGGTGGCAGCTGGGGCAGCCTGGCCTGTGGGGGACCCTTCAGTGTCCCTGGCAGCCTCTGTGCCCGCTCTCCTGGGCACTAGGTAGCCCAGCAAGCATCCAGCGCTGCGTGGGCCCGTGCCAACACAAGGCCTGCTTTCCCAACAGCAACTGAAGCAGCAGCGGGACAAGCTGAAGCAGTACCAGAAGAGGATCACCCAGCAGCTGGAGCGGGAGCGGGAGATCGCCCGGCAGCTCCTGCGTGACGGCAGGAAGGAGTGAGTGAGGTGTCGCCAGTGTGCGGGGGAAGGAAGCCATCCCCCGTCAGCCTAGAGCAGGGCGTGGGGTAGGCTGGGGAGGCTGGTCGGTGCTAGGCCAGGACATCCAATGGCCGTGACTGCTGAGTCCCCTTTGCAGACGGGCCAAGCTGCTGCTCAAGAAGAAGCGATACCGGGAGCAGCTCCTGGACAAGACAGAAAACCAGATCACCAGCCTGGAGACCATGGTAGG
>SJXQ01004285.1:161606-177409 GCA_006408695.1 Aepyceros melampus | reverse complement strand
TCACTCACCTCCTCCCGGGCCCCTAGAGGCAGACCCGTGCTCTGTGGTTCCGTACCCAGGAACCACAGGTGCACCCGGGCACCACCACGCCAAGCTGGGGCCCCACTGTGGCCCCTGACCTGCCTGGGCGCCTGTTTCAAAGCCCTCAGCCCAGACTCAGAACAGAACTCTGGGCGGGGAACCCCTCAGGGTCCAGGTCATTGGAGCAGCCACCTTTTGTGGCCACTGATCTGAGCGACAGAAATGCCAGAAGCCAAGGGTGTGTGTGCCGCGGCGTCACGTGCCGTTTAAACTCGTGCTGCGAGCAGCCACGCAGACGGGGCGCTGTCCTCTCCGGGACAGGGATGAGGCGGGAGTGTCTCACGGCCTGTCCCCTCTCTCCCGCAGGAACAGATAGAGCTGCCAGCGGTTCCTTCAGAGCCCCTTCCTGAGAAGATCCCAGGTACCCGCCTTGTTATGTCCTTTGGAGAACGGTGCCTCCTAGAGCAAAGCATGATCTCCGGGCCGCTGGGCCCTGCCCTTCCTCCTTGGTGAGGGTCGGGTCCCACCTCCCCGCTGGGTGCTTGCTGGCACCACCTCAGGCAGAGTGCAGCCTCGGCCTGGGGTTGGGCCCAGACCTCTGAGGGGTTTGGGTAGCCTTGTAAGAGCCGAACCCCATTCAGAGAGGTGAGTCCCAAAGCATCAGGAAAGGGCACATTTAGCTGTGCGGGCTCTTCCGGGTCCAGCCCAGGACCCGCCGTCCCTGATTCGTCACTGGGACGACCTTCCCCGGGGCATCGCTTAATGTGCCTTCAGAAATCCGCCTTTGTGACTCTTCTTCGGCTCGCTGCTCCTTGGCCTGTCTCCGGGGTCCGTGGGAGGGTGCCCGCCCGCCGCTGCGCCGCCCCGCGTGCCCGCGCCCCATGCCTGCTGCCTGCCAGCCCCTAGCCTCTGTGAATGCCTCGCCTTCCCCGGAGCTGCGCCCACTCCTCCCAGAGCGCCAAGCCCCAACCTGGCTCCTTGCCGCCTCTTGTCCTCTTCGGAAGTTCCTGCCTGTGGGGTGTTCTGTACGCGACAGGCATCTCTGTTTCCTCCACAGAGAAAGTCCCCGTCAAAGCCAGGCCCAGGCAGGCGGAACTGGTGGCAGCCTCGTAACGCGGCCCTCTCACGTGGGACCCTCGGGGACTTCGGAGGACTGGGCCCGCAATTGGGGTGCGTGGCCAGCCCTGACCGGGCCCCCAGCAGGCGGGCGCCGGGCCAGGCGGGCCAGGTGCTGACGGAGTGCGCAGCATGCGCGGGGCTCCCGGTCGGGTTGACTCTGCGGAGCGCTGCCCTGGCGCTGCTGTCCTGCTCTCATTTCTGGATTAAATGGCAACATTCAGATCCTCCAGCCAAAAGCAGCTTCTGAAGCTGTGCTTCCCACAGGCCACGGCCAGGCCCAACGCTCCTGGTGCTGGTCACACCGCCCGACCCGGGTCGTGAGGCTCCGCGGGCCAGCGTCTGCACAGCGCTGTCTTCTGTTCAAGGCACCTCAGACCTCCCCGCCCCGCCCTTCCTCTTCTCCCTGCTGCTCTCATTAGCTCACGGGGGCTTTGGCTAAGGGATCCTTACCTCGGTCTGGTTTCCTGACATGCCCACGCTCCATGCAAATTTGGGGGGGAAAACCTCTCTGCTTCTGTGTTGGCGTTTGGGGGTGGTGGATCAGGAGGGGCATGTGCCTGCTGGATTGCTGACTCTCAGAGCTCTGCCTGCCCCTCCTCTCTGGGGCATTACACCAAGGCCCAGTCCTGCCAGGATGGACATTCCAGGATGGCCAGCAGGTCCAGCTGAGGCTCCCCGAGCTGTCAGCAGCCAAGCAGAGACTGGGAAGGATGGAAACGCCTTCGCTAGTTCATGATTTGTTTTGGAATTAAGACAATCTCCCTGAGATTTCGCTCCCAACAAGAAAAGAAAGTGGACCCTCCTAGCCCCCAGACAGGCCAGCCCCATATTAAAGCTGACGCCCATACAGCCTGCCGCCTGTGGACTGGGGTCTGTGGAAGGGCTGGGGGGGTTAGCGTGGCTCTGCCTCTGGTCCTGGCACACAGCCCCTTGACCCTCCTGGGATGCGTGGGGGCACTTGGTTGGTCAGTGCCACGCAGGGCCTGGGGACTCAGGAGCTGGTGCAGTTCTAGCCCTGCCCAGCTGTGGGTGGAAAGCAGGCCAGGGCTCCAGGCTCTGGCAGTCGCCTCTGGGGCAGCTGCCCGCAGCAAGGTGCAGGGTGGTACTCTGGCCCTTCCTCCCTTAGAAGGCAAGCTGATGGTTTCTTTCAAGGGAAGAGACCCTTCGTGTCACTCCCATGGCAGGTGGCCGGGAGGTTGTGCAGTTTAGTGTCTCCAGGGTGAGGGGGTCTGGGTTAGAGTCTGTGTCTAGGGTGGGAGGCCAGATGCCCCAGCGAGCAAGCAGGCAACAGCAAGGAGGGAGAGGTGGGTGTTCCACCTCAGGGGACCTCCATGCCCTCCACAGAGGGCCCAGTAGGATGCAGACAAGTTGCCAGCTCTGGGGTTCTTCAAGAGGAACTAGAGACCCTGGTTTGGAGGGGATAGTCTTGCTTCATGTGAGAGCACGCTCACCAGATGCAGTGCGTGCCTCAGCCAGGAGGGGGCTCTGCCCGCCAGTTTCGGGATTTTGCCAGAAACTGGTTTGGCCAGTGCCAGTCTGTCTGTGGCACCCCACTGCAGTACTCTTGCCTGGAAAATCCCGTGGATGGAGGAGCCTGGTGGGCTGCAATCCATGGGGTCGCTAAGAGTCGGATACGACTGAGCGACTTCACTTTCACTTTCATGCATTGGAGAAGGCAATGGCAGCCCACTCCAGTGTTCTTGCCTGGAGAATCCCAGGGATGGCGGAGCCTGGTGGGCTACCGTCTATGGGGTCGCACAGAGTCGGGCATGACTGACGTGACTTAGCAGCAGCAGTCTGTCTGTTGGGCCCTGCCCACTTGGTTTTGGAACTGCGGGGATCCTGTGGGCAGTTCTGATTGAGAAGGGAAGCAGACTCTGCCCCTCCTGCCCCCAGTGACCTGTTCCTCTGCAGCAGTGGGTCCCAGCCAGGGGAGGGTGTGCAAGGAGGGGCAGCCCCTCCAGACTGCCCTCCCCAACCCCAGCAAGATGGATCCCTTCCCTTTCCCTCTGCTTCCCAGCACCCAGAGCTCAGGGTGGTCTGTGAGGGACGCTGTTGGTGCGATTCCCCACCTCCTTGATGGTTTCATCACCGGGGGCTCTGTGGTGGGCCTTTGGGCTCTGACCCCCGCCCAGTGAGCGCTTAGAGAACTTGCCTGTGGGTGTGTGTGGCTCGGCTCCCTGGGAACCACTGGGAAGGTCATGACCAGCCTCCTCCTGACCTGCACAAGAGGTCCCCTTGTCTGGAATGACAAGAGAAGCCTCATCTTTTCACCACCAACATGTAAGATGTCACGTACCTAGCAAACTGCCTTTTTCTTTGTAAAAATTTATCCAGTGGACCCAGGCCTCGCTCTGAAACCCAGCTGATGTTGAACTGACTCCGGGGCTCCAGCCTTGGAGGTCGCCTGGCTCGTAGGCCCCCCCATGTATGTGTTGGGTCAGGGGGAGTCCCTCCTGCCAGGATGAGACATCCTCCTGCTGAGCGCTGAGCCTTGGTCTTAAAGCACCAACTGCGTGACCCTGACCCAGCCTCCTAATCTGGGGTCGCCTAGGACTCAAGATAATGACAAATCAGTCACAGTAGGGTGCAAAATCTGCCTGCCCAAGATCAGTGGGGGCCTGGTGGAGGGTTGGAGAAGGGGGGGCCAAAGTGAGCCACCCACAGAGGGCCTGAGAGCCGCCGTGCCTGGTGGGTGGGAGAGGCATTAAGGGGCAGCCGTGGGGCCCATTTGACCACAAAGGGGACTTCCTAGGAAGCCAGTAAGCCTGGCATCCAGAAAAGACAGACCAGGACAGTAGGGAAAAGGACCCAGGCTGTGGGACCATTTGGCTGAAGGCACGTTTGTGATCAGACAATGTGGAAAGTAAGAAAGCAACGGATGGGGAATTGGAGGGCAGAGGGCACCTAGGGTTGGGTGGGGGTACTCCTGGGACAGGGTTGCCCTGCAGCTACCCACTGCTGCCCCATGGGATCTCCTGGTGCCCCCTGCCTGCCCATGGAGAGAACTTGGGGATGTCAGAGAATTGTCATGACAACACAGGGCCCTTGCCTTCCCAGGAGAGGCACAGAGCCAGGTCACTCAGCAGGAAACCCCACCACGCCTTCCATCTCTGCTGGTGCTCAGCCACTGGGGTGGGGGCAGCAGGTGGAGCTGGGCCTGGGCCCGGGTGGCGCTGGCCTGTGGCCTCAGGCAAAGCCTCGACGACACCCAGCCTTGGCCTCCTCTGTGGACACTTGCGCCCCTTAGCCGGGGCAGATGCCTCCTTGGCATGCGCCTCACTCTTTCCGTGATCCCCAGCATCCTCGAGGCCATGTGGCTGGGGCACTCAGAAAGTGGGAACACTCTGGATCTTTCTTCCTTAGTCATTTTCCCCACCCCCGAACCCCAACTTTACCGAGTGACTTCCCACACACAGCCCCGCCCCATCACTGGTGCCCAGGCCTCCTGAGGCCCAGGTCTGAGGCTGGGGGCTGGGGGGCCCTCTAGGGCTGTTCTTGCCACTCACCCCCTTGTCCCTGAGGAGTCCTGGACTGGTGTCAGAGGGAGATGTGTTCTTTCACACCTGTACCTGAGGGGGGCACACGCTAATCTAGGGAAGACATTTAATGGGTGTGAGGACTCTGCCCTCTCATCTGGCTTGCGAGATGAGTGCTCCTTAAGAAGCCAGAGTTCTGAAATGAACTCAAAAGAGTAAAGGCGCAGGGAATGAGGACCGTGGAAGCTGTGCTGTGGATGGGAGGCGCTCGGCCCTGTGACCCGCGAAGAGTGGGCTGCACTCTGTGGGTTTTTTCTGGTAGAAACTTCACTGAGTGTGCGGTTCAGTCACTTGTATCATGCTCCCAGAGTTGTGCAGCAGTCAGTTTGAGAACAGTCCCATCGTCTCTGAGGAAACCCTGTACCTCTAACTAGTGCCCTCCTCCCCGGTCTCCTCGCCCCAGCCCCTGGCAGCCACTGACCGGCTTTCTGCTCTGGATTTGCCAGTTCTAGACACTGCACGTAAATGGAGTCACACGATGAATGGCCTTTGGTGTCTGGCTGCCTCGTTTTGAGGTCCGTCCACGCTGTGGTGTGTGTCAGCACTTCGTTTCTTTTCGTGGTTGAACGATGCTCCGTTGGGCATAGATGGACCACATCTTAGCTGTGGAGCACCTGATGGGCATTTGCATTGTTTCCGTTTATTCAGTTTCATGAGTGATGCTCTGTGAACATTTCTGTGCACGTTTTTGTGTAGACGTGTTTTCGTTTCTCTTGGGTATAAGCCTAGAGTGACTCACCCTGGGGCATGTAATGCGTCCTTCGTGTGGCTGTTGGAGGAAGCAATGCATGCTTTCCTAAGTGGCTGCCCCATCCTTACCCCCAGCGGCAGATGGGAGGGCTCTACTCTGTCCGCGTCCTGCCTAGCCCTAGCCTGCTCTTGTTTTTTCTCATTATAGCCACCCTCAAGTGTTACCCCAGCACGGTTTTGATTTGTATTTTCGTAATGACTGATGATGTTGAGCATCTTTTCTTGTGCTTAGTGGCCATTTGTACCTCTTCTTGGGAGAAATGCCTATTTAGATCTTTTTACCCATATTTTAATTAGATTTGGTTTTTTTAATTATTGACTTACAAGAGTTCTTTATATATTCTTTTTTTTTTTTTTTCCTGCACCACACTGCTCATGGGACCTTAGTTCCCGACCAGTGAGTGAGCCTGGGTCCGTGGCAGTGAAACCTCACCTCTTAACCACTGGACCCCCAGGCATGTCCCTCTTTTATGTATTCTTAATCCTACACTCTGATCAGATACAAGATTTGCAAAAATTTTCTCCTGTTCTATGGGTTTTCTTTTTACATGTTTAATAGTATCCTTTCAAACACAAATTTTTTTTGTTTTTTTTTTGTTTGTTTGTTTTTTTCACAAGTGTTTTTTAATCCTGATGAAATCCAGTTTATTTTTTCTATTGTTGCTTGGGCTTTTGGGGGCATATCTAAGATGCCATTACCTAACCAGGGTCATGAAGATTTATTTCTGTGTTTTCTTTTTAGAGTTTAATAGTTTAGCTCTTACACTTAGATCTTTGATCGATTTTGAGTTAATTTTTTTTATATGATGTTTGGTTGGGAGTCCAACTTCATTCTTTTACACATGGATTTTTTTTTTTAGAAGTGGTTTTCTAAGAAGATGAACACATTTGTCTTCCTTTAATGTGGAAGTTGACTGATTCTTTTCCAATTATTTCAGTACCATTTGAAAAGACAGTTATTTCCCCATTGAATCCTTGACATCTTTGTCAAATATCAATTGACCAAATGTGAGAGTTTTTTTTCCAGCCTCTCAATTCTATCCTGTTTGTCTATGTCGATCATTATATCCTTATTGTAGCTTTGTAGTAAGTTTCAAAATTGATAAGTGTGAATCCTCTAACTTTGTTCTTTTTCAGAATTGGGTTTACTATTCTGGGTCCCTTGTATTTCCATATGAATTTTAGGATCAGCTTGTTAATTTCTGAAAAGAAGTCACGTGAGATTTTGATGGGAATTTTTTTGGATCTGTAGATCAGTTTGGAGAGTGCTGCCATCTTAGAAATATTAAGTCTTATGATCCATGAACACAGGTGTATTTTCATTTATTCATTAATTCCTTTCAAAAAATTTTGTAGTTTTCAACATATAAGTTTTACACTTGTTTATTATTATTTTATTCTTTTTGATGCTATTGTAAATAGAGGTTTTTTTCTTAATTTCAATTTCAGGTTATTCGGGTTAACAAGTGTATAAAAATACAATAGTTTTGTGGGGTTTTTTTTTTTTTTTTGGTATGCTGAACTTATATATTAGTTCTAGTAGGTTTTTGGTGGAACCCTTAGGATTTTCAGTATGAAAGATCATGTCATGACAAATAGAGATACTTTTACTTCTTCCCAACCTGGATGCCTTTTAGCTCACTTTCTTGCCTTAATTTCCCTGTCTGAGACCTCCAGGACAGTGTTGAAAAGAAATAGATGTCTTCATCTTATATGTTTCTATTCACTCCCATCCCTCCAAAAAAACAGGAAGAACAAAATCCTTACAAAATTTTGGGACAAAACCCAGCCTGTTTCCTTTTTTTTTCCTGACGGTTCTTTCCTACCTTTTTCTTTTCCTCACCTTTTTTTTTGAGCCAGGCAAGGTGGTGAGGCTGACAGGCCAGGCAACACCTGACCTGCTTGGCCTTCACTGTACTCGCCAGTCTTCATGATGTTTCTGTGGATTCCATCATGAAATGTGAGCTTGATCACGGCATCACTGTGAGTGGGTGTGCCGCCAGGCGGGCACTGATCACTGCCTCCAAGCAGCAGAGGGAAAAGATCTCCTGTGCTGCGACTCCACTGGGAGGGGCACCAAGAGAGTGAGCACCGCTCAGAACGATGGCTCCGGTGGTAACCAAAGCCCCCGACAATGTGTTAACAAAGGGCACGTGAAGTCCCATAAAGGCCAGTGTGTGGGTTGATAGGTTAAAACCTTGTAGGGCAGTGAGGCATTTGAAGGCGATCTGGGGACTTTACCTGCGAACTCTGCAGGGGAACCATGGGTGCAGCTTCTAACTCCTCGATAGACCCTTAGGTTTCACCAGTAGGGTATCTTAGTGGGCTGCCGCCGTCCCCTCCCCAGCTTATGTTTACTGTGCCGCCCAAGTCAGCAAGAAAAGGCTAGATTCTGAATGCTCTGCTTAAGCAAACAAAGTGCCCCAGAGAAGGGCGGAGACAGGTCTGATGGGTTTGCTGTGGTGTCCCAGCCCCCTGAGTGGGACCTGCTCATGTAACAGGTATCACCATAGCTGGGCTAGAGTCGTGATCGGTGTTTCCTAAGTGCTCACTGATTTCCACAGGTAGATTGCGGCTATCTGCAGGACTCCTATATGAGGAACCCTATGAGGAATGTGTCCTTCCTGGTGACGTCTGCAGGCTGGGGGAGGGTCTCCGTACCTCTTTCTTTATATATTGTCCTTCTCGTGTGTTTAAAGTGTTAGTCCCTCAGTCATGTCTGACTCTTTGCAACTCTTCGGACTGTACCTGCCAGGCTCCTCTGTCCATGGAATTCTCCAAGCAAGAATACTGGACTGAGTTGCCATTCCCTTCTCCAGGGGATCTTCCCTGCCCAGGGATCAAACCCAGGTCTCCCACAGGTTCTTTGCCATCTGAGCCACCAGGATGTTTGAAACAGTACGTTTCCAAGCACAGTGCTACCTTGGTACTGTAGTTTTCCCTTACTTCTTAGGAAACATTTCTTTAAATAAATAATTTAAAAATACACTCATCTTGTTTTCTCTCCATTAGTTCCAAATCAGTAGCATTTAACACACGTTTAGCTGTAGGTTATGTAGAGAACACATTGGTCTGTACAAGAGCAAGTGGCTGCTTCCTTATTCCAAGGGTGATGTCCTGGAGGAAAGTCCCGTTCTCCATGGACTGTTCATCTGACCCTGAGGTGCACCACACACGCCCGTGCCACCAGCTGAACAGACTCATGGGGACATGGTAACCTTGCCTGCCCTCAGGGTACTGGCGTGAGGGGAAGTGAGGGATCACAAACACGCTTTTTTTAATTGAAGCATAGTTGATTTACAATATCGTGTTGGTTTGGTTTCAGGTGTACAGCAAAGTCATTTCAATGTATGTGTATATAGGTATTCTCCTTCAGAGTCTTTTACATTATCGATTGTTCTAAGATACTGAGTAGAGTTCCCTGTGCTCTGCAGTAGCGCCTTGTTCTTATCTATTTTATATATGTTGCTGTTGGGTTGCTCAGTTGTGTCTGACTCTTTGTGACCCCATGGACTGTAGTCTGCCAGGCTCTTCTGTCCATGGGATTTCCCAGGCAAGAATACTGGAGTGGATTGTCATTGTCTTCTCCTGTTTTATATATAGTAGTAGGTATATGTTAATCTCAAACTCCTAATTTATCTCACCCTGCCACTTTCCTCTTCAGTAACCATAAGTTTGTTTTCTACCAACAAGTCGATTTCTCTTTGGTAAATAAGTTCATTTGTATTATTTTTTAGATTCCAGATATGTGATATCATGACTGACTCTGCTGACTTACTTCACTGAGTCTGATAGTCTCTAGGTCCACCCACGTTGCGGCAAATAACAGTATTTCATCTTGTTATAGCTGGGTAATATTCCATTGTGTGTGTGTGATGTATACTTATATATATAAACTATATATATTTATATAAAGTCCCTAGGTTCACCCATGTGGCTGCAAATGCAGTATTTTTTATAGCTGAGGAATATTCCATTATATATATATATATACACACACAATATATACATTATATATATATATATATACACACACACCACATTTGCCCATTTATCTGTCAGTGAACACTTGGGCTGCTTCCATGTCTTGGTTTTTGTAAATACTGCTGCTATGCACTGTTCCAATTCAAGAACATGATATATGTTTCCATCTGTTGGTGTCGTCTTCAATTTCTTTCATCAGCATCTTAGAGTTTTCACAGTACTGGTCTCTTGGCCTCCTTAGGTAGGTTCATTCCTCGGTATTTTATTCTTTTTGATGGGACGGCAAATGAGATTGTTTCCTTAATTTCCCTTTCTGATATTGTGTTGATAGTATATATAAGTGCACAGATTTCTGGATATTAACTTTGTATCCTGCAACTATCTAACTCATTGATGAACTCTAGTAGTTTCCTGGTGGTGTCTTTAGAGTTTTCTGTGTACAGTATCATGTCATCTGTAAACAGCGACAGTTTTACGTCTTCCTTTCCAGTTTTGATTCCTTTTATTTCTTTTTCTTCTCTGATTGTTGTGACTAGGATTTCCAATACTATGTTGAATAAATGTAATGAGAGTGAGTGTCCTTGTCTTGTTCCAGATCTTAGAGGAAATGCTTTCAACTTTGCACTGTTGATATGATGTTAGCTGTGGGTTTGTCATACTTGGCCTGTATTATGTTGAGGTGTGTTCCCTCTATGCCCACGAACACACTTTAAATCTGGCTATGTGGCGCACAACTGGCAGGGGAGCTTGGACGTAGTGAATCTCTGAATAATAGGTAACGCTGAATCCTTAGGCAAAATAGAAATGTTACAAATCAGTTGTTTCGGATTAACTGCATCATCTCCAGATTATTTTTCTACTGTTTTAAAGTAACATGTGGAGGGGCCAGCTCTGTTACGGTAGCGTAAGCCCACTTCAGCCCTTCTCTGTCACTATCACAACTGAAAACTCAAGTTTAAAAAAAAAAAAAGACGGCTCCCTAAAGCCTCTGCAAAGTGAACAGAAGCAGGTGGATTGTGAGGGCAAGTTCAGACTTGCTGCTGCGACCCGTGTAGGGAGGGCGTTTCCATTTTACTTTCCCTTTCCTTTTAGCCTTGGGTGGCCTCAGTTGCAGGACCACACAGCAACACCAAACTAAAACTCTGGTAGAACTCTGTCTTTCTGGCAAGAGGAACTCTTAACAGAGGAGCCAAGTTCTAGAAAGTGCAGGAGTCCTGGAGAGGAGAGAGTTGGAGAAAGGGACCTGGGCTCTGGATAAACCAGTGCAGGTCGTGGGCTCCCCTCCAGGTGACACGTGCACAGGAAAGACCCAGAGCCGCACAGAAAGCTTTTGATAACTGAATTTAGAGTGGAACCTCTGGCCACTGAAGGCGAGTGGGGCTTGTGGGCCCTCAGGCTGATGGGCTCCTGAGTCAGGGCAAAATTCTCCAGAGGATTGTAACAGACCCAGAGTCTACACAACATAACAGTCAAAATATCCAGTTTACAACCCCAAATTATGCAAGGAGAGAGACAGTCAACAGAGGTCAGCTCCAAGATGATCCAGGTGGCGGAATTATCAGACAGAAATCTTGAAGTGTAACCACTGTGACTGATTATATAAGGTAGGGTCAGACATACCTCTGAAGATGGGAAGATAGAATGTCTCAGCTGAAAAGCAGAAACTATATCAATAAACAAATTGAAAACTTTAGAACTGAAAAAAATGCCAGATATCTGAGAAAGTATGAACAGGCTCAACAGCAGAAAGCAGATGACTAAGGAACGACTCCGGGAACTTAAAGACAGAGCAACAGAAATCATCCAATTTGGAGAACAAAGAAAGAAAAATTAGGGTGGGTGTGTGTGTGTTGGAGGGGGAACCTCAGGAACTTTGGGGACAATATCAAAAGGACTAACGTCTAACATGTGTTCTCAAAATCCAAGAAGGAGCAGAGAAAGAGATTACCACAGGGAAAAAACATTTGAAGAAATAATGGAGGAAAATTTCCCGCATTAGTGAAGGACATCAGTTTACAAATTCAAAAAGCGTGGTAATCCCCAAAAAGGATAAAACAGGCCAAGTCACATTATAATTAAACTGCTAAAAATCAAAGAGAAAGAAAAAAATCTTGAAAGCTGCCAGATAAAAATGAAACATTACATGCAGAGTAACAACAAGGGGAAGGACTACAGATTTCTAATCAGAAACCACAGAGGCTAGAAAATGATGAAACAGTGTCTTTAAAGTATCGAAGAATAGAAATGTCAATGGGAGCTCAACATCTGGCAAAAACATGCTTCAGGAAGGAAGGGAAAATAAAGACATTCTTAGATGAAGGCAAACTAACAGAATTTACTATGCAGGTTATAATACTGAACTATTCAAGCTGCAGGGAAGTGACACCAGATGGAAAATGAAGAGAGAACAACAGAAATGGTAAACATGTGGGTAAATAAACAAGGTAATTTTTCCCTTTAAGGTTTAAAAAATATGTATGACTCTTGAAAGCAAAAATTATAACATTGCCTCATGGGATTTTCAACGTATGTAAATGTAATTGGTGCAGCAACTATAACACAAAGGGGGAAGATAGAGGAAATTACTTGGGGGTAAGGCCTCCACATTTTAGTTGAAATGATACAACACTACCTAAATAAACTGAAAGGATAGGCGTGTATATAAAAATCCTTAGTATGATCATTAAAAAATAGAGATAGGACCTTAATAAAGGTCAGTAGGTAAAATAAAGTGGAATACTAAAAAGATTCTCAAATAATCCAGAAGGCATCAGGAAGTGGGCCAAAGGAAATGAACAGAAAGCAGTAAAATGGTAGACCAAAATTCAACTACTTTAATTACATTAAATGTAGTGATCTAAACACACCAACGAAAGACAGGATGGTCAAATTGGAAATTTTAAAAAAATAATACTATTTGGTATCTGCAAGAAACGCACTTTAAATATGGAGACAGATAAATTAAATGTAGAGAAATGGGGAAAGCATACTATGGAAACACTATTGAAAGAAAATCTAGAGTGGTTACATTAGCATCACTAGAGGTAATTACATAAAAATGAAAGAAGGCATAATAATCCTAAATGTATATTTGCCTAACGATAGAACTTCCCACATTCAGAAAGCAACACCTGACAGAACTAAAGGACAAATGGCCTCTTAAAGATTAGACACCCCTCCTTCAGTAAGTGAGAGAGAGCAGAAAATCATTAAGGGTACAGTCAACCTGAGCAATTTTACCAGCCAGCTTAACTCAAGTTTATAGAATGTTGCCCCCAACAACAACAGAGCACATATTCTACGTAAGCACATGTGGAACATTTGCCAAAATACCATGTTCTGGGACTTTAACAAATCTCAAACAATTGAAATCAGACAAAGTATGTTCTTGACTATAATGGGATTACTCTAGAAATCAGTAACAAAGAGATCTGGAAAATCCACAAATATTAAATCATGAATAAAAGAGGAAATCATAAGGGAAATTAGAAAATACTTTGAACCACAGAACATGAAAACACAGCAAATCAGCATTTATGGATCGTGCTTATCTATTTTTTTAAAGTCTCCAATCATCTAAACTTTCACCTTAATTAGAAAAATACCAAATTAAATCTAAAGTAGTCAGAACAAATGAATTGCAGAAATCAAGGAAAATGACAGCAGAGAAACATTAAAGCAAAAAGCAGAAACTGATTATTTGAAAAGATCAGTAAATCTGACAAACCTTGAGCTAGCCTGACAAGGAAAAAAAGAGAAGATGCAGATCACGACATCAGGAATGAAAGAGGGAACATCACTACAAATCCTATAAACTTTAAAAGAATATTTTTAAGGCAAGAATTTCCTTTGGTTCAGTGGTCAGAACCCCACCTTTTCCTGCTGAGGGCCTGGGTTCAATCCCTGGTTGAGGAGCTAAGATCCCACAAGCCACATAGAATGGTCAAAAAAAAAAAAAAAAAGGAATATTAAGGAATTACTACAGTTTCGTGCCCATAAATTCAACAGTTTAGATGAAATGGGAAGATTCATTGAAAGACACAAATTACTAAAGCTTACGCAAGAATACATAGATAAATAAGTCATATGTCTTATTAAACTAAACTCTGCTTAGCTGGTCAGTCATGTCCGACCGACTCTTTGCAACCCCATGGACTATAGCCTGCCAGACTCCTCTGTCCATGCGGATTCTCCAAGTACGAATACCAGAGTGGGTTGCCATGCCCTCCTCCAGGGAATCATCCATCCCTTATGAACATACATACAAAACCCTCAATAAAATATTAGCAAATGGAAGCCAGCAGTATGTAAAGTGGGGCCTTTGTCTTAGAATAGCCTGTTTTTTTACAGGATAAATCACATAGGGTTTATCTTGGAAAACAAAGTTTAGCTCAACCTTTAAGTATTAATCAATATATTTCAGCATATCAATAGACTAGAGAAGAAAAAGCTTATGATATCTCAGTAGATGCAGGAAAAGAATTTTAAAAACTCTTAGCAAACTAGAAATAAAAGGGAACTTCTTAAACTTTATAAAAGTCATTTACAAGAACTCTGTAGCTAACGTCACACTTCATGGTAAAAGACAGCATGTTTCCCCCACAAGACTGAGAATGAGTCAAAGAGGACTACTCTAACCGCTTCTATTCAACATCACATTGGAAGTCCTAGTCCATGTAGTAAGCAAAGAAAAGAGATAAAATGCAGAATCCCAAAGAATCTGTAAGAAATCCACTAGAACTAATCAGTACATTTAGCAGGGTCACAGAATACCAGGTCAGTGTGCAAATTCAATACGTATTTCCATTTACTAGCAACAAACAACTGGAAACTGACGTTTAAACATGGGAAACAAACTTCCCAAGCAGGAAGAAGTAGTGTGTGGTAGATCAGTGTCTCACTGAGAACTAGAGAAGCTAGACAAAGGATATACATCATCTCTTTAAACGTGTCCGAGAACTGCAGAAGCGATGGAAACCAGCGGGTTTAAGATTCCACAGAGGGGCAGGACCACGGAACGGTAGCTGACCATCTGCGCACACTGCTTGCCAAGCGTTGGCTCATGGTGGTTTTACTGACAGAATTTAAGATTTAAGGGCTGTCTGCTCGTGAGAAGAATGGAGACTTGAGGGCTGATCTTCCCTTTAAGACTGACAGATTCAGGAATGTGTGAGGATGCTAATCAAAGAGCTAGTGTGGGAGCCTCTGGGAGCTTGTCTCCTGCCCTTTGTTGTGCTGGAGCACAGCGCTGTCTAGAGGAGGGATTGCCAGACTTTTCCTTAAACAGCCAGATAGCAAATGTCTCAGGAGGTATGATCTCTGACTTACTGAACTCTGCTGCCTCCATGTCGACGCTGTGCAAACAAATGGACACGGCTGTGGACATGGCAATAAAGCTTCACAGAAACAGGTATCTGGCCGCTGGGCTGTAGTCAGCCGACCCCAGTCCGTTGCTCCCACTGTCTTTAAGTATTTATTTATTCATATCTGGCCACATTGGGCCTTAGTGTGCAGCACTCAGGGTCTTCGTTGCATCAGGCCGGATCTTCCACTGGGAGGCACTGACTCCAGTTGCGGCACTCGGGCTCAGCAGCGGCGTGCCAGCCCATGGGCTTAGCTGCTCCGTGGCAGGTGGGATCTTAGTTCTCTAACCAGGGATCAAACCCATGTCCCCTGCATTGCAAGACAGATTCATAACCACCAGACCAGCAGGGAAGTCCCTCCCGTCTTCTCTAGCACGTGACAGCAGCACTAATTCCAAGGACCAGGCGACCGAAAGCCAAGGGGAAAACCCGTCAGTGGCAGCAAGGCCACAGGCTACCCGAGCACTGGTTTAGCAGACAAGAACTCTGACAGATCTGGAAACAGGACATTTTTCCAAATGGAGGAAATGATGGAGAAAGTAGATTAAAAGATGAGAATCGGAGTCTATGTAAACCAGCGTTTAAGAGTCTGCAAACCCCACACTTCCCTGTCCAGGCAGATGTGAGCAGTTTAGGCTGCATCTCAATGTTTCAGCTAATAAATGAAGCTGCGCTTGGCACCAGAAGTGCACCAAGTCAATATACCAAGTTAGTTAATGGTAACTACCTGTGAAGGGTGCCCATGGGCACCGAGCCTTCCTGCCCAGCTCATAGGTCCCCTTCCCTGCCCCCTCTCCTGTGTGCCCGGTTTCTGGGGGAGCCGGTGAGCAGCCTAGTGTGAGGAGGCCAAGGGCTGGGGACTACACAGGCGTCCAAAGTCATTCTGTGGCCCTCGGGGGAGGGGGCCATGAGGTGGGAGTTCAGGGGCTGCTCGAGGGTCTCGTCCTCGCACCCGGGGATGAGGATGCTATGGGCTGGCACCACAGTACCACGGGACGAGGTTGGCCTCTCAGGGCTGCAGTATAGG
>SJXQ01004285.1:150548-160963 GCA_006408695.1 Aepyceros melampus | reverse complement strand
TTGACTCCCCACCTGGCGGCTCAGTTAGCCCCCCCTACAGGGAAATTCCTTCCCCGGGGCCACAGTTCCCTCACCAGCAAGTGAGGGTCTGAATCGGATCAACCTCATGAGCTATGGAGAGGTGACTGGTGCAGAAGGTGGAGTGAGTAACAGTCACGGTCGGTTCCTGCTGCTCTGGGGCCCTCAGGTGCGACTGTTTCTTGTGCTCATTTTGAGAAATTAATTTTTGATTATTTATGTCTGTAGCTCTGTTGGGATCCTGGTTGTGCCACTCAGGATCTTCATTGCAGCACGCAGACTCACTAGTTGTGCCTCGGGCTTCGTTGCTCCTCGGCATGTGGGATCTTAGTTCCCCGGCCAGGGATTGAACCTGAGTCCCCGGCATGGCAAGATGGATTCTTAACCACTGGACCACCAGGGAAGTCCCTTGAGAAATTAATTTGATTTTTAGGCCTGTCAATACTTCCAGCCCTTCACAGGAAACCTTCAGGCTCAGGCTCCCTTTGATGAGCAGCTCAAGAAGACTGGGGCTTATTGAGGGAGGTCAGGGCCTCTAGGGGTCTCCAGAATTAAAAACATTTGCCTGAGTCAATGTGCGTGTCCTCAAGTGTGATCTTGGAAGCTCTGTAGGGTGCAGGGCCAGAGGGCAGAGGAGGGAGGGTTTCAGGAGTCAGTTGTTGGCACAGCAGGTGTCAGATCTCCTTTCCAGGTTAGGGGCCCCTCATTATGGGGGTTTGGGGCCACCAGAGGATGGGAGGGGTCTGGAGAGACAGGGCGAGCTCTGTGCCTGGTGTGGGGGTGCGGCAAGCAGAGGGGCCAGCGATAGCAGCAGCTCAGGGTCAGGTTTGCTGGGCCAGCTCGGCCTGTTTGATAGGTAGGTGGTCCTCAGGCCAGGCCTGGCTCAGGTGGCTCTCCAGGGTTTGAACCAGTAATCTACCTGATCTCCTTTCAACAAAGCCCATTTCTGCTGAAGTCACTGAGGCTCTTGCCCACCAGGACCGGCAGGTGTAGCTGCCTATGCCCAGGTGGGGCAGCTCTGAGTCCTCCTCCCCAGCTGCGTGGCCTTGGGAAAGCCACTCCCAGCCCATGCCCCAGCGCGACGAGGCTGGTGAGTGCCCACACTCCCAGCCCATGCCCCAGCGCGACAAGGCTGGTGAGTGCCCAGTCCTGCCCCTCCCATCCTGGGGGCTGGTGGTCAGAGGCCTTGGCAGGTTGCTGAGCCTGACTCCCTGGCTCTGGGCACCACCTGGCATCACAGTCCTGCCAGGATCGTGGATGGTCTGGGCTCCCACCCAAGGCATCTGCAGGTAGCCGGTGAGGACTTCCACTCGCTCCACATGGCCAAGGGCGGGGGCCGTAGGGCCTTCTTACAGACCCCTCTGACACGGGCCCACTCAGGAGTCCTCAATCCACGCTCTACCCTCAGCATACCACGGGTCTCGTCTTAAAGGCACGCAGGAATTGCTCAGCTCATAGCAGTTTTGGTGGGCCTTGCAGCTTCTGGAGTTCGGCCCGGCTGGAAGACACAGCCGACCGGGGGAACCAGGGAGCCCCTCCCAGGCTCACTCCCCTGATGGGGTTCTGAGGTAAAGCTGCTGAAATTCTTCAAAAGCCTGGTTCCTTTTAAAAACGATGCCAATATATATGCTACTTTATGTAATCTAGATAACTTATGACAACCTCTTGTTTATCACAGGGAACTCTATTCAGCGATCTGTGGTGACCTCAATGGGAAGGAAATCTAAAAACAGGGGGTATGTGTGTACATACAGCTGATTCACTCTGCTGTACGGAAGTGTCCCAGCAGTGGTAAAGAATCAGCCTGCAAGGCAGGAGACACGGGTCCCATCCCTGGTTCAGAAAGATCCCCTGGTTAAGGAAATGGCAGCCCAGTCCAGGATTCTTACCTGGGGAAATCCCATGGACAGAGGAGCCTGCCAGGCGTCAGTCCATGGAGGCTGCGGAAGAGTAGGCTGCAGCTGAGTGACAAAACAATAACAAAGTAACACAAGGCTGTACAGCCACTAACTCCAAAAAAATTTTTAAGAACATAAAAAGTAAAAATAAATAAGTACAGAATAAACAGAATGTTATCCACATGAAAAGACATTCAATTAGGGATTATGGAAATTCAAGTCAAAATCACAATGAACACTACGTAGCACCCAATCAGACGGGGCTAGAATTTAAAAAACCAATAATAACAACAAACAGAAAATAACAGTGGTTGGTGAGGATGTGGAGGAAGTGGAATCCTTGTGCACTGCTGATGAAGAGCGTAAAATGACGCAGCCATAGAGAAGACAGGTTGCACAATGGTGTGAGGGCACTAAAGACCACTAAAGAGGAAGGATTGTATACTTTAAAATGGGTGATTCTGTGCTAAGTTTTATCCCCATTTTCTCAAAAAGGATGTCCTGGGGCCCTTTGAAAATCAGCATCACAGCGAGCGGTTTTCTCACAGAGTGAAAAAGGCCAGCGGTCTGCAGTCGCTGCGTTCCCTCTGCAGGTTCCAGGCAGCCTCTCCCAGGCACCGTCTTTTCTTCGCTGCTGGGTCCTGGCAGGATGGTACTCCTCTCCGCCTGAGAATGCATCTCAGGAGAGTTCAGGTCCCACGGAGCCGGTGCCCTGAGGGCCGCCTGCTGACTACCCAGACTCAGGGGCAAGAACGAGACCGCCCCCCAGCCTGGGCCGCCCCACCTGTCACCACCCCTCCGCCCCCTGCAGCCCGTCCACCTGGCTGGCTGAGCCACCACTCTCTGCGCCTGCCATGCGACTCGTCGCCCGCCATGCATCTGTCCACCAGGTGGCAGCGGAGGCTCCCCGATGTGGTGTCCCTGCCCAGCAGCCCCGCCAGCACCCCATGTCCTCTGCAGACCAGGAGCCAAGATGCTGGGGTCACGTCGCCCACGAGTGTGGCCGCGTCCTCGGTCCTCTCTGCCTAACTCAGGGGAGGCTGAGCTCCAGACGCCAGGCAGGGAGACTGAAAGCCAGAGTCTGTCCTGCAAAGCACCACAGGGCCGTGCTCCTTCAGCTGACATCGCACAAGACCCCATCTGCTTGAAAGGCTTGCAAAGCACCACCTCTGCTTTCCACTGCACCACAAGCCCACAGCTTTCCAGCAGGAGTCTGTGCCTGGTGGAGAGCCTCGGCTTTGACTTCACCTGAGGTGGAATCAAGGTCTCTGGGGTTTTCCTGGTGGGAAATCTATAAGCCAAGGAATGAGGGAAAATTACAACCGAATCTAACATCTCCAAGCCCAGGGTCTCTGAAAACCAAGGCCTGAGGCTGCACAAAGGACTCGGCTCCTGCAGCTGCAGAGAAAACCTCAAAATCTGAGTGAGAATTAGCAGCAGGTTCCAGGGGCTGAGCTGCCAGATCTCTGCAGGGGCCCTGTTTCTGCCAGCAACAGAGCGACACTGCAGAGGTCATGTGGAGCCGATGTCTGATTGGACTGTGGGTTAAAGGTCACCTGGATTCGTTTAAATTGTTTTTCCCCCGTAGATGGAATCATCTTTTTGTTTGGACAGCTAAGCAACAGCTGAAGTTTTCCATGAACCTCTATGAAGATAATGTTTCTTCTGATTTTTGAGAAAAAAAGAAAAAGAGCCTGACAGGTCAAATGATATTCTCAAGCTTGACACTAAAATAATTTTTCTCAAAATCCTATTACTTTCTGACCAGACCTATCAATGAAGAAATTCCAAAATACTACACGCTTCCTGAGACTGTGACAGCCTGGGCGGCAGCTTTGATTACCATCCAGACAATTCCCTGGTTCCGGACAGAAACGGGTGCTCCACCGTGGCCCTGCAGCCAGCATCAGCTCAGATCAGTCTTCATTGGATCACCCCAGCCTCCCAGCCACCTGGGCAGTCCTGTGGCTTTCACTGCAGACTGAACTTGGGACATCACTGTTCTCAAAAGACCCCAGCCTCTCTGCTCTCAGCCTTTCTACCTCTTGCTGTAGGAGCTTGTGATCAGACCAGTAAACTCAGTCCTCACAAGTATCCAGCCAGCACCTGCCCCACCACCCCGCAGGCCCCCAGAGCCCACCCTGGCCCCCTGACTGATTTTGGCCTCTCACTTCCAGTTTCATTACAGTTCCTCTAGGACATACTGGAGTGAGCCACAGAAGCAGCTGAAGTGGTTACACTAAAAAGGATAGGACCTCCCATTTCCCAAGTGCCCACCACTGTTCGGGTGGTTGGTGGGTCACCTTGCCCGTGGGACAGAGCCTTCCATTGTTCAGCATCAGCTGTCCCACACTGTGCAAACCAACCTGCAGACAGTGAACTGATGCTTTCTTATCTGAGCCGTCTGATGTGGTGTCTACACAGTCAGAACAGGGAGTGCCCCCCTCGATGTCCTTGGTTCCCAGGTACAAGAGAAATGGGGAGACCTGGGTGCCAGGGATAGCAGAGATGGGAGAGGAGCCCACAAACTACCAACTGGCAGCTGCTGCCCACCACAACCCTCCCCAGGAAGGAACCGCCCATCTGGTCCCTTCCCACCTCCAGGGGACACACCTAGACCAGACAGGTCCCGCTGCCACGGGGCCTAGATGGGGAGATGAGGTGGGTGGTTCCAGACTCCCATCTCCTGGGAATACCTGGCATCATGGGGGTTGTGCTCCTCTCCCGAGATCACACACCACTTCTCACACATTTGGGAACCCAGGACGTGCAGGGGGCAGAGGGGCGCCCCATGGTCTGGCTGTGTCGACACCACACGAGAGTGCCCTGTTAGGAAAACATCTGCCAGTTGTCCAGATGCCACAGTGCTGGACAGCGGGGAGGGGGCTCTGTCCCACTGACTGGCTGACCCACAGACCTACCCAAGTTGGCTGCAAAGCTCCTTCTTTGGGAGCTGTAGGACCCTAAGTGAGGTTTTAGGATCTGCAGCAAGAAGAAAAAGTCAGGTTTCAGGGCTGAAGACAACATTTTAAAATCTGGCTTTAAATAAACATGGGATTTAAAAAAAGAGAGAGAGCGCGCGCGGAGCCTCCAGCAGCTGAAATTAGAAGCAGCCGCCTGGGCAGGGAAGCCATCTGCGCACGCGAGGCGGCGTCTGGGCTTCGCTGGCAGCGCTGGGAGCCGGCACCGCAGGCCGGGGCCGCCCTCCCTCCGGGAAGAACCCGCGAGGACACGTCCAGCCTTGTTTTTCAGAGTGTCCTCTAGGCTCACGTTCCAGACAACAGACTTTCTCCTCTCCACTCCGAACTTAGCTTTGAGATCACTTTCAAGGCAGTTTAAGTCATTTAAGAGGTGGAATGATAAGAAAACAAAGACTGCGTTTCAAAGGGAAATGAAATAATGATATTGAGGGTGAAGCCAGCCTCTTGCCTCATCTTTCCCATGAAGTTGAGTGGCCGCCAAGAGCCAGTGTGCCTGGGGCGGCCTGGCTGGGCGCTCAGCCCTTCAGGTCGCTCACCTCTGGCCTCCTCGCCTAATACACTGTGTTCTTTTGACCAAAGGGGCTTGTGTGAGGGCCATCATTGGCTTCCTTAGCTTCCTGTCCCCCTGCTCAGAGAATTCTGTCACAAGCTGGGTTTGCACAGAAGATGGTGAGTGTGCCTGAGATTGGGCCGGGGTGGGGGGTCCCCTGCTGCCTGCCTTTAGCTCCTCCCTGCCCGCCCAACCCAGCCCCTGAGCCTGGGCTGCCCTTCCCAGTCCGCCCCATCCAGCTGTGGACCCGAGGCCCAAGCAGGCCGCTCGCCCTGGCATCCTGCCTCCGCCCAGCCCTCCTGCCTCACCTGGGCCAGTGCGGGAGGCCCAGGTCTGGGGGCTCTGCCCGAGTTATTTAAATCCGCATTGTCAGTTAATATATTCTAACGAGCAAGTGGGTGACCGAGCTGGCAGACGCAGGATGACGCTGAAATGTAATAAGAGGGGGAGAAACACCGAGTGAAACTCTGAGACTCGTCCTCGCCCCTGCGCTCACCCCCACGCTGCCTCCCACGGGCACCTGGAGTCACGCCGATGCGCTGGATTATGTAAGAGGGCCCGTTGCTGGGGAACCTTTCCCCACCCAGTGCGGTGACAGGGCGGCACCTCCCTGGTCCCCTCAATGGAAGCCCCTGCGGGCCCCTCTCGGCCTGGCCAGTAAGGAAGCTCTGGGAACTTTTTACGCGCCTCGATAAGAGGGTTAAAGCTGAACTAGGAAGGACGTGGGAGGCCACCTGCGCCTGAAACACTCCACCACCTCCTCGGAGAGGGGAGAGGGGCCTTGTGCGCCAGGCGTCTCCTCCCAGGCAAGGCTCAGCTCAGAGGTCCCTCTGAGGGCAGAAGGCAATGTCACCCATCCCCGAAGGCAGAGTGAAGCCTGTGCTGTCTGCAGCCAGCATTTTGGTTGGAGAGACAAAAGCCTCTGAGCCACGTTCAGGTCAAAGTGGGCCGGGTTCTGAGGGAAGAGCAAATCTCAGTCATTAAGTCTGGGGAGGAGGGAGGAGGCAGGAGATTGGCCATCAGCCAGGCCCACGCGCCCCCCACCCTCACCCCAGGCCAAGCCTCCTGCATGGGCGCCATGGGGCAGGTGGCAGAGTGGACCTGGGGCACTCTGTGGGGACAGGGCCACTGCTCTGCCCGCTGAACCCACAGACACCGGACTGTGGGCTGAGGTGCAGGCCCCTCCTTCAGAGCCGCAGGCCAAATGGAGGCTTGTGCCAAGGCCATGGGTGCCCCCCGTGAGTAAACTTTACATGTTAGGACTGTTTAGATTTACACAGTTGCTGCAAAGATAGCCCACACCTAAGAGACCCCCAGCCCCGCCCTGTTAACACCTCTTGTCGCTGCGATGCGTCCGCTACAGGTAACAGCAGCGTGGGCTCGCCGCTGCTCGCTAGAGTCTGGACTTACAGCCCTCTCTTAGCTTTCACCTGGCGCCTTCTTACTGCCCCAGCACCCACCCGGATCCCAGGTGACGTTTGGTCATCACGTCCTCCTGGGCTCCTCTCGGCCCCAAAGGTCCCAGGCTTCCCTGCTTTCGGCAGCATGCTGGACGGGGGTCTGCAGACTGTCGCTCTGCTGAGATTGGTGGCGTTTCTCACGGTAAGCCTGGGATGGCGGGTCTGGGGAGGAGCGCCGCCTTTCTCAGCACGTCGAGGCCGCGCACAGTCCCGCGGCTCACCCTGAAGACGCGGCCTGGCTCGCCTGCTGCAGTGTGCTCGTCAGTGTCTCCTGGCACCCGTGTTTCCCGGAAGTCACGTCGCAGCCCACACCAAGGCTGGGTATCTCCTGGAGCACCCTCTAGAGGGGGCAGCACCCATGGGCGCTTGAGTGCTCTCTGGAAGGTCCCGTCTGACCACTGATGATGGCGATCTCTAAGACACTCTGACCACTTGCCACGTGCCAGGCATGGTTCTTGGTGCCAGGCTTCTTCTGCCATCTATACCTCAGCTCTTCTGACACCCGGCCCAGGTAGCCTGCCCATCTGGAACCTACAGCCCAGGCTCCCAAGGCCATCACAGTGCTGCTGGCCTAGCCCCAGGTACTGGCTTCCCAAGTCTGTGCCCACGCCCTTAACGGCAGTCCCAAGTAGACGCTAAGCTTCACCCTGTGGCAGGCAACATGGCCCTGCCTCAGCCGTACACGGCCACGGTGTGCTGGAGGCCGCTGAGGTGAACTTCCTGCTGGCAGGACACAGGCCTCCCCCACCACACCCCACCCCCCGGAGCTTCCGGCTCCAGGCACCCCCACGCCTTCTTGCTGACAGTGTGAAGAATGTGGGCTGAGGACCAAGAAAACAGTCCTCTGGACACAATTTGGACAGTCCAGCCTGGTAACCCTGCCCCGGTCATAGAGCACTGGCATAGAGGGAGGAGGCAGAGACGGCCAGAGAGGATTGGGAAGACGCGACAGTGTCCACGCCTCCTCTCTCTCCTGCTCTGGAACTTTCTGGTTGCCGATTACAAGTGCTCTAATCCAAGAAGGAGAAAAGGAAGAGGAGTTCTGATTGGGTGGATCCTTCTCTTAGAGAGACGGGGAGGCTGCCAGGAGAGGGTGGTGAAGAAACAGCTCCCTTGACAGGCACGAAATTTCCCTGTGATCTGAGACACACTGCCACCCCCTTAGGCCAAGCTCCGCAGAAACCCAGTTGGGCTGGTCAGAGAGAGAGAGATGGTGGTGAAAACCCTGAAAGTTTTGTGGTCACCTCAGAAAGGGCTCCTTCTGTTTAGAAAAAATCACAGATCCTTGTGCCTGCCTTGCCAGGAGAACAGCTTGCTTGAAAAGCAGAGGCTGTCATCCTGTAATTAAATCTGAGACCCCCCCTCCCTACGTGACGTTGAGATGAAGCCACTTACATAACGCGACTAAAAATAAGCTGATGAAGAGATGCGCTTTGATTCTCCCTGCTTCCAGCCTTTTTCTCCTGGGCCACCTGTGCTGGGGTCATCTGACCCGGGGTCAGTGTCGGCAGCAGCACGTGGTCAGAATCTTGCCGCTGACCTTGGCTCAGCACCCTATGTGCGCGAGGCCCCATCACCGGTGCCGGGGATGGGGGAACCTCAGGTTCAGAAGTGGGGTGCTGCAGGTCGCCATGGCTACACACTTCTCTGGTCGCTTGGCCCATAGAGGTGAGGACAGGCAGTCAGAAGTGACAGGGAAACCAGCAGTGGGCAGATTCCAGCCCATCTGCTTTCTCAGGGACTCGTGATGAGCTGCTCATCTATAGAAAGCCACTGCCCACCACCCCCCACTAAATAGTGCAGGGAGAACAACACGCTGGTCTGGTTGAGGGCAGGAGGCTTGGGGTGCTGGCCCTGGCACTAGTCCTTGCAGGGCTGGTGGGACAAGCAGAGCCTCTCTATCGTGGCAGTGACTTGCTGGTCTTGAAGAGAGGTAGCCCTCACCCTAAGCGGGCCCCTCTGACTCCCAGGAGTGGCACTGGGACCACCTCAGCACCCAGCCCACCCCTAGCCCTGGGCACTGCTCAGCCCCACTTAGACACTGCTGCCGTCTGAAAGGGCTCCCACCTAAGAAAGGCCTCAGGGACCACTGGTGGGCTCCTGGCCTGCGGCTCAGACCTCCTCGCTGCTGAAGGGGTCAGCATGCAGGCCCTAGGCACCCCAGAAGACTGGTGGTTGGAGGATGGGCGGGGAAGGGAAGCCACCCAGCAGGGGGCAGACTTTCTCACTGCAATTCTCTAGGCCCAGGTGTAAGCCCCTTTCCAGTCCTGCCCTGCATCTGCCATCGGCCCACTGTTCTCAGTGCCATTTGGCTGGATGTGCTTATTTTCACTTGCCCCTGGTGCTTAGTGAACGCTCTTCTGAATGATGGCTTCCCTCCCAGCTGTTCATCTCCTGCCCAGATGTCAGCTGGAGGGTGCAGGCCCAAAGTCAGGCGATTAGCCCTCCTGTCTCAGCTGCTACCAAACGTGAGCGTCCAGTTGGGCAGAAGGAGGGCGATCAAGACTAGGATCTTCTAGGGGGTGGGTGGGGTGGGGCTCGAGGCCATGGAAGCTTTTCTGGAAAGCCCTTCTTCCTCTACTGTCTCATGACTGATGGGAGCAGACAGCCCCAGAGAATTCTCCCCAGGCTAATTCCCCTCTCAGAGCAATGAGACCCTGTTTTCACTGGTCAGCCTCCACCCACCATTCTCATCCTGGTCACTCTGCTCCCTTTGGATGAGCAACAGCTCTTGCTCTATACCCACCTGGCTCCTCATTGGCCTGTGACCTCATATAGGTCAATGGACATCAGTCTTGGGGTGGGAAGGATCGAAGCTGCCTCTAGCTGGCCTGGAGGAAAGGGAGCTGGGGGAGGAAGATAGGCCTGACTTCTGACAAGTGAGTCAACAACGACCTCATTGTTGGAGCCAGTTGGAGCCAGCTTTCTGTTACTTGCAACCAAAAGAATCCCAGAAATTACATACTACACTGAAATCTACCTTAAAACACTGCAAGCAATAAGAAGGAAGAAACTGGCACTGGTGTTGAAATTAAACCAAGAAGAATCTCTGTGAACAAAGGCTCTGAGGGTAGGAAGGAAGGCAAATGCTTCCTGAATATCCCTTCCATTTTCTTTGAATCCCTGTGAAGCAGAGCGTAGTTCATTCAGGTTAATGACCCCATGGAAAAAACCTGTCTCAGCCCCTGCTGTCTTCTGGAGTCCTCCAGCCATCTTGAGGGTTCTGTCTCCTGGGCACCTGCTCTTGAAGAGATGACTGTCCAGGGATGAGATGCTGGTGGTGCTGGTGGAGAGTGTCAGACTTAATTAAAGAAAACACTTAGATCTGGTGTTTTACAAGGTAAAGCAAATAATTTCTCTATGTTAGTCTAATTTATGTAAATATTTCTCCAAAGGAATTGTACCAGGAACCCTCTGTGCCAACTTGGTCAACTTCCTCAGCAGAACCTCCCAGGATTTGCTTTCAAAAATCAGACATCTCTGATCCCATCTCTTCCATCCAGGAAGG
>SJXQ01004285.1:127799-149678 GCA_006408695.1 Aepyceros melampus | reverse complement strand
GGGTGGTGATCCGGGTGCGGCGGGGGCGGGCGCGCGGGAGGCGGGGCCTCTAGGGGGCGGGGCCTGGTCGACTATAAAGGAGGCTGCCGGCGGGGTGCCGCGCTCCTGGTCAGGTTCAGTTCGCTGTTTGTGAGGTCTCCTCGTCGCTTCCGCAGTCGCCGCTACTTGCGCCCCTGTTTTGGTCAGTGGTGCAGCCGGACCAGCACCATGTCACTGTCTCGCTCGGAGGAGATGCACCGGCTCACGGAAAATGTCTATAAGGTGAGCTCCGTGCCACACGCACCCTCGCGCCCTCCCGGGGCGGTCCCTGGGCCCACGGGGGTCTTACCGGCGCTGCCGCGGGGACCCAGCGCCGGCCCAGTAAGGTTGGCTCGGGTCCGCTTGTCCCGACAGCTTCTCGCTGCCCCCGCGCGCCCTTCCGTGCGTCTTCCGCGTGCGCGGGGGCCGGAGCCTTCGGAACCGAGTTGAGTAGGGGTGCGGACTGCGGAGTCCGAGGTCTGCGGGGGTCTGGGGCCACGGCTGCCCGTCGCCCTGCGCCCTGTGGGGGCCCCGCCGGGCACGGTTACGCAAGCCTGGGGCACTTTTTCTCAACAGGCTTTCCCTTTCCACAACTCCTTCTCGGTGGATGGGGCCGGGTGGGAGGTCGCGCGCGGGCAGGTTCGATGGGTAGACAGATAATCCGTCATCTTATGTAACCGCGGAGGGAGAAGACTAATTGTGTGGGAGGCTGGCGCGCCCGCCTCTGCTTCTGATGTGTGAGGAGTCGGCTCTCAGCCCCCGGTGCGGAACGCGGGCGTGTGTCCGAGCGCCGGCAACCCGCCGGACCCTCGCCGCCCCCGCCCGGGCTCGGTTTTGTGCCGGTGTACACGTTGGCAGACACCCGAGTTTCCGTTTCTTAGCATCCATTTTCTCGGTTTGGACCCCCACCCCCACCAGCACAGAGCCAGGCTCCGGAGGCTCAGGGCTCTTCCCGGCAGCATTTCCTCACGGGAGAGTCGTGCCCTGGGCAGTCCACGCGGGCTTCGTACAAAGCCAGGCTCTGTTTCAAAACTGTGTCTGGGGGTTACGCGGGGGCCCGAGGGGTTTCGGAGTTGATATTTAGGCGGCGGCTGGTTCATGGCGGCGGAGTGGGATTGCAGCGCGCTGGCAGAGCAACAGTTTCTAATTGTGTTAAACAACTACGCTGTGCCTCCTTAGCCAGCGGCCTGCCAAGCCCTCTTTGCGCGCGGAGGGAGGCCTCTGATGGGCCCTTAGCTTTCAGCTGGAGTCCAGCACGGCCGCAGTCAATCCCAGCTGCTAATAAAGGTTTCTAAAGTTGCAGCTAGGTCACCTGGAAGAATCCGGAGGCCGGGTCAGGGTGGACTAAGTCAGTTCTGAAGCCATGTGGAGCTGCTGGTAAACAGGAGTGGAGACTGACGAGGAAGCAGCACGTAAAAGGAACAGCCTCTGGGGTTTTTATGTTTGTATCACGAGAGTCAGTGGCAGACGCTTTTTGGTTGTGTTGCTCTGTAAATGGTTGTCAGGGAGGGAGATTTATTAAATTATTAGTCATTAGTTTCATTTCCACTTGCTCATTATTGCAGGGGGTGGAAGAGAAGTGCCAATCTTGGTCTTTTTTCACCCTCTTTTCCCTGCTTCTGCTCCAAAACCATGAGACAGGAACTTTAATGGCCAGAATTAAGAGGGAGTGCGTGGCGTGGCTTTGCTCTAGGGAACCCCATGGTCGGTCTTAATAAAACTCTCAGAACAGAGCAGTCAGGCATGCTGTTCCAGCGGAGCGGCTTCTGGAGGAAGCAAAGATGTGTTTGCAGGTCTGGAGTGAAATCTGTCGGCAGAAAACTATTAGGATCTGAGTGTTTGGGGGTTTGGGGCACACGTTCAGCAAGCTAGTCTGCGTTCTGTGCTCACCGGTCAGCTAATGACTGAGCTCCCACGGGAAGGTGTGGCCGAGACCAGGGACTTTCAGGTTAGACACATCGGGAAGTGGGCGTCCACAGCGCTGGGTGTCTTACACTCTCCTGGCCGGTTGAGGCCGCGGGGCCAGTGGACAGGAGGGCTTTTGGGTGGTGCTCCCCTGCCACTCTGCGGCTGTGGTGCGGCTCCCTTACGATTTGTGGCTCGTCACTGGGGAGCTCGGGTTCCACAGCAGAGCCAGGACAGGTTGGGTAAGTTTGGCACACTGGCTGGGCAGAATCCAGCCAACTCGAGGCACGCTCAGGATACAGCCAAAGCTGCTGTGTGGAGACCCCGGCCAGTCTGGCTGGTCCTCCACCCTGTCTGGGGACGCTGCTAACTCTGTGCCTGGTTTTGTGACTTGTGGGAGAGTGGCAGGGATGTGGCCCTGCTCGGCGTCACCCCAAGCTACAGCTCAGCTGTTTGCTTTGGCCCCTGCTGTATCAGCTGCAGTCTGAGTGGTGTTTGCCTTGGCAGAGAAGGGAACAGTGGGGACACCCGGCCTTGGCCTTGCTGATTACAGACGCCAGAATAAAATGTCCAGTTTTGCTTCTCCTCCCTGGAAGAATCTGAATCTCAGGATTTAATCTCTCTCCCCATGGCCCACTTCCCGTGGGAGCTGTGTCCTCGGGGAGTTTCATGGAAGATGAAGGGGCAGGAAATGAGGGTTTACCCTTGGACCCTGGGCAAGGGACAGGGACTGAAGCCCTCTGGGGGCTTCCTAGGGTAGAGCCTGGGCTGGGCCCCTTGTGATGGGACTACAGGCAGCCCTAGGTGATTGCCTGGGACGAGGGACAGAATTGCAGAGTGGGCATCTGCCTCTGAGAATTAAGCCCAAATTGCATCTCTCTTGGGAGAGGCCTCCAAATGTCCCCACGTGCTGCAGCAAGAGGACTTTCTTTAGCCATTGATCTTAGTCTTCAGCTCCAGGGAGTAACTCTCAGGTTGGTGGTTTTTTCATGGTCCTATGTCTCATAAGAAGCCCTGGCTCCAGGCAACCTGGTGACCTTGGAGGTGGCTCTGGCACCTTGTGGAGGAAGAGTCCCACAGGCCTCCATCCTGTCCTGAGGACGTGGGAAGATGAGCACAGGCTTTGGCAAAGAAAGTCCCTAGGAAGCCTCAGGCATGGCTGTTCAGGGTGTTGTGGGCCTTAGGCTTGTGTCACCAGAGGCTGTCTGGTGGTCCTCACTCTCCGGCCGTTGTGGGGAAGCTTATTGCATCTGCCCTGTGAAGACAGCTGTGGCCAGTAGGTTCCTACAACCGGAGTCCCGTCAGGTTTCCCACTGCTGGTGCAAGGTGGTGGGCATCAGCCCTGGCAGAAGGGAGCCGCGTCTGTGTAGGTGAGAGCCCACTGCTGGCCAGGCCTTGCCCGTCACCCTCCTCCAGGTGTTTAGAGGAGCAGGGGAAAGCAGGAGGCCCCAAGTTCTCTCCTGCTACCCCAGAACCCCTTCCACTGCTCGGCAGTCACACGGAACTTTGGCCACCCTCAGGAGCCTGGCACCCAGCATGGACAGGGCTCCACGGGCTCGCGGTTGAGGGTGGTGAAGTGGATGCTCTGGCAGGCGCTTCCTTATCAGCAGAAACGCCTGCTGGCAGCAGACCTGAGGCTCTGTGTGTGCTTACGTGTGCAGGAACATGCGTGCATATGTTGTCCGTGCAGACAGGTGTGAGTTCAAGCCCATGCATGTATGTGTTTGTATATTCACAAGTATCCTGTGTCTACATGAGTGTGTGTGCATGCGTGTGGGACTTCGTTTTGCTATAGAGGCACCTCAGGGTGCCCTGTTGGGGTAGCAGCTTCTAGTAAGATGTGGGGCTTGCTGTCCGAGTAGACACTGAGCCGTCTTTCCTGGAGCGTGCAGCCCACTCCCTACCATCTGTGCGGCAGCAGCAGTGCATCTCCATCTCCTGCGGAGTAGCCCGGGCAGCGAAGGATGGTTTCTCTGTTGCACTGATTCTGGGCCACTGGCTTCAGCAGCCGTTTGTGCCTGGGTCACGGTCCTGAGGTTGTGGGCCCCTCGGCACAGGACCCTTGCCGCTGGACCTTGCCGGTGTTTGCTAATGGCTGTAAAGGAGGGGGCCTGGGGCGTGGTGGCGCTGCAGAGTTCCTTGCAGGCCAGGAGTGCTTTGCCTGCACTGCCATCCCCACTGGTCTCGCCTGGAGGATTTGTCTTTTGTTGGGGAGCCTCCTTGGCTCATAGGACAGACCACGTGCACTTGAGGCCCCGGGTGCTGACCCAGGGCTCTCTGGGCGTCAGTGGGGGCTGCCGTGGGAGCCGCGTGTGTGCTTGTTGCCACCTGGTTCTCGGTTCCTGAAGCTCACTGAGGGCCTAGAGGTCCTTCTGCCTCCCTCCCTCCGTCCCCAGCACAGGTGGTGCTGGCTGGGCTGCCCAGATTCGAGGGCCTTTCAGGGGAGGACTGGCTGCTGAGCAGAGGGCCCTGTCCCCTCCTGAGCAGGAAAGCAGGCTGGCAGGGAGCCCAAGGCCCACCTGGCACTCCCACCCCCAGTTTGCAAAAGCAGGTGCTGCTCAGGGGAGCCCTTCATAGGATGGAGAGTTGGCAGGTGGGGCTGCCCTTGTCGCTCGGTGGTCCCCCCTCGTTCTTGCGTGGCTTCTGGGACAGGTGTTGCTCTCCAAGGGCAGCCGCGCTAGAGCAGTGATGTGCTGGGGGTGTCCTGGGCCACCGGCTGGTTGCCTGCCTGCGCCTGCCATTCTCTCTTCTCAGCCCTTACGTGCACCACGCCAGGGCCCATCCTGTGTGGCCACTGTGCCCAGATGGTTTCTCTTGAGGCCTTGGGGTGAGGAGGCTGTCCTCATTACGGTGCAGGCCTATGCCCAGTGGACACCCTGCGCCAGGTGCCCAGTGGGGCTGTCAGCGCTCTGCTACTGTCTGAAGCCTGCAGCCTTGGTAATTACAGGCAGGCATGGACCGTGCCCGCACCTGCCTCCCTCTGATTCATCCTGGTCCTGATGGCACTGCACAGCTGTGAAATAACACAAGGGGAGGGGCGCCTGAGGGTCTGCACCCAGGGCCTCCAGCAGCAGGCAGGCCTGGGCGGAGGTTGGTGCCCAGGCCTCTCTTACTGGGGAAAATCCTGTCCCCACCTGACATGCTATCGAGCAGCCAGGTGTGGTGACTTAGGACCCACGTGGCTCCTGACTGTGGGGGCCCCGCCTGAAAGTATGGCTGACGTGTGTGTCCGTGCTTGGCAGTGGCTGAGCCTCATTTCTGGTTCTGGGCCCCCCGTGTGTGCATCGCTGTGACCATCTCAGTCGTGGGTCTGGTCTCTCAGCTGTTTGCTCCACAGGCAGCAACCCAGGACCCCTGGAGGTTCTGGAGGCGGTGGCAAGCTCATGTTCCTTCTCAGGGCCTGAAGGTAGGCCAGGGTGTTAGCCAGAAGCACCTGCTGCTGCCGTGTCCTGGGGGCCCAAGGGACAGCTGGTGGTGGGAAGCCAGGGCATGCTGAGAGCCGGGCAGCCTGTCTCTCGGAGGTGACCTTGCGCACCTTGGGGGCAGGCAGGGATCTGCATCTGTGACCCAGTGTCCGGTGGGTGTCAGCAGGACCCCTTCTGTCTGTCCAGGGCAGCGGGGTCTTGGGTTGGCACCTCCAGCTGCCTCTGGCCTCTCCTCCCAAGTCTCATCGCAGCAGCCTTGGAAGTCTCCTTGGAAGTCTCGTCTGCCTTGAAGTCTTGTCTGGTCTTCCACGCCTGCGGGACATTCGGGGGCTCCTGCCTCTTCTCCCCCTGGCTCTGGCCATGCGCAGCCTCGCTGGTGGGGCATGCATAGTAATCAGGATGGGCCTGGATCCCTCCAGGCTTCCCTTGTGGCTCCAGGGCCTGACCAGGGCCTGGTAGAGCCTGTCCTGATGCCCTGACACCCTGGGCTGTGAGGTGAGCAGCCAAAGGGCCTCCTGCAAACCCTCGGGGTGTGTGTGAGAGGGCTGTGTGTCCTCTATGACGAGTACCCTGAGTTGTGAGGCGCTGGGAGAGGTTGGACCACAAGGAGGAGTCGGGGCTGCCAGTTGGAACAGAGTGCCTTTTTCTTGCTTGGGAAATTGGTTTTCTAGTTATGAAAACAGTTCTTTTAGAATTATTTGGACAGGTGTTTTAAAAGTTATATGTCAAATGTACATGAAATAAATTGGCAAGATTTTCCTAAAACTTCTTCTGATTCAGAGTCTGACTCTAAGGAGCTTTGGTTCAGCTCACCGTCGTTGGGGTCAGAGCATCCCCCGGGCCCCACCTCTGGCCGTCCAGGTGTTGGTCATGGCGAGGTGGGGGGGGATTCCTTCCAAGCTCTCAGACTCTTGTTCTGCCACTTTCATTGCTGACATTTTGTTCCTTGATTGGAGAAGTTTCCCCCATGATAGCCAGGATCTCCGTTCCTTCTTAGTCACTGAGCGGTGTGTGGACATAATGTCCCCGCTCAGCCAAGTTAGGGACAGCCATCGGTGGGCCTGGTGAGTGATGACACACACGTAACGGGTTGTGAAACTTGGTAGGATTTCACAGGTGTCTGTGCTGTGAAAGAAGTTGACATCTTACATCAGAATGGGGGTGGGAGCTTGGTAGGAGAGAGGGCGTGCCCCCACCCCTGAGAGCTAGACTTCATCCAGCAGGGTGTTTGTGTCTCCAGGAGCCAAGCGTGGGCAGAGCTTACCTGCTGAGGCAGAGTGGCCTTTGCTGTTTCCAGCGGGCCTGTTCAAAGAAGGGGGTGTAGTGACGGCCGAAGTGTCACTGATGTGGCCCAGGTGGAGGGAACCAGGGGCTCTGTACACCCACTGCTCCTCTGAGCCACTCTGGGGCCAGTGGAGCCCCCTCTGACCTGGAGGACAGCCTGGCAGAAGTGATCTGTGGTCCACACCTCCATTTCTTCCTTCCTGCCCCTCCCACGGAAGTCATGTCGTTTGCACTCCAGGGGACTGATGGCGCTCAGGCCATGGCCAGCCCTGCCCTTGGGGCTCCAGGACCTTGCTGGTCACAGCCGGGAGGCAGCCAAGGGCCGCAGTCCATCCAGGCAGGAGGGCTGGTTGCAGGCTTCTGGCACAGATCCCACCAGGCAGAAAACTGAGGTTGCCTGCTGGGGCCCAGACAGTCTCACGCGCTCCTCTCATTCTGGCTCTGCTGGGGGAGGTGCTGTGGCCACCTGGGGTTTTGCAGTTGGCTGGTGATTCTGAATGATCGTGTGAAGAGTTTTCAGTGGGTCACTCTGTCCAGGTACCATGCTGGGAGTGGTGTGTGTGTGACCTTGTTTATCTCTACACTGCTTCACGAGGGGCCCTGGCCATCCCAGCGGGTGGAGGAGCCTCAGAGATGTGAAGCGGCGTGTCCCAGCCCAGCCCGGGTGCTCAACTGAGCCCAAGCTGGAGCCAGGTCTGCCCTGTGGCTTCAAACCTGTTTTGTTTTTCCACTTAGGAGTCCCGTGGGCTTCAGGTGAGGCTCTTCAGCTTCTGTGCCACCATTTTCTCTTTCACAGTTAGCTGGAGCGGAGAACCCTTCCTGGCCACAGGGAGCATTAGACTTTCAGGATGGAAAGTTCTTGGAGGAGCAAGTAGTCCGTGGTGAGGCAGGAAGGCCCAGGCGAGGCCTCTGTTGTTGCCGTCTGAGTTCCCGGGTGCCGAGGAGCCTGTGTTCCCACCAGCACAACAGCCTTCTGGGCTGGCTCCTTCCACCCAGCGGAGGGAGGCAGGAAGCAAGAGAACAGCTCCAGAGTGTCTGGGGCTGTGTCCTTGCTTGCTCATTGAGGTTCCTCGTCCAGCAAGGAGCCCAGCCTTGTGAAACTCGGATCAGAGCCTTCCCAGGGACAAGGACAGGTCAGCAGCTCTGGAATGTTCTAACCAGTCAAGCAGTAACCAAACGATAAGAGAACTGATGGCTGGGTCTTCACAGGGCAAGCGGGGATTGGTCCAGCCATTGGGTCTGCTTGGGTTGCCAAACAAAGCACCACGTGTGCTTGAACAACAGACAGGTGTGTCTCATCTGAAGCCTGGAGGCTGAGATCCAGGTGTGGGCAGGGTGGTTCCTCCTGTGGCCCCTCTCCTGGGCCCGTGGAGGCAGACTTCCGCCTGTGTCCTCTGTGGTCGTCCCTCTGTGTGTCTGTGTCCTGATCTTTTCTTGGAAGGCCCAGTTCTGTGCAATTGGGGTCAAACCCCATGACCTCACTTTTACCTGCATTGTCTCTGGTGATTGTGTTTGGAGGGCATCTTTACAATGAGATGATAGGGTTAGGCCTAACACATGAATCTTTAGTGAGGGAACTCAGTCCCTGACACCGGGCAGTCATGGGGCCGCCACCCCAAGGTGCAGCAGGCTGGTACCTAGGAGTCGGCCTGGGTGCTGCTGTCTGAATCACAGGGAGCTGTGTGTTTCCAGCCCCTGAAGGTTTTCCGTGTTAGTCAGATGGCAGCTCTCAGTTCTTGACACCGTTAGGACTTTCTCAGGAGCACGCTGGCTTTGCCATGAAAGTTACTAGGGGAGCCTGGGCTCCAGCTTAGCACTGACCTGGGATAGAAAGAGCGGAAGGCATGTGCCCTGGGGCCAGGCCAAGCAGTTGGGGCAGGTATGGCTGGGCCTGGATGCTGGAAGATTCTGGGGCCTACAGGGCCCTGCCCCACCGAAGTCAGGACCGGCCAGAGGTGCCCCTGGATAGGAAGGCGGCGGCTGGGCTGGAGGGGCCTGTGTTTGGACCCTGCTCGGCGACTCCTGGGCTAATGGATTTGTCCAGTTCCTGTGGAGGTGGCTCTCCCAGTGGGACAGCCCCCAGTCAGTGCTCACTGGACCCCTTCCCCACCCTGAGCCCACTCACTCACTCCCTGTCCCCGGGACCTGTTCCAGGAGGGGTCAGGCTGGAGGCATCTGAGGATCCAGGTCCCAAGAGCGAGCTGGGGTGAGAGCTGGGCGTCCTCGGCCCCAGGAGACAGTGATGGCGCCTGGTCCCTGCAGGGAGCCGGGGACTTGGGGGCCTTGGGAGCTTGGCGGCTCCTTCCTCACCTTGCGTGGCCCATGCCGCTCCCCCACCCTCGCACTCGGACCAGGAGAACTGGCCTGTTTGTCTTTCTCCTGGTGTCACCTGGCCCTAGGCACAGGGCCCACAGGGGCGATGGGAAGGGATTCGCGCCTCTTGGTCCCTCCTCACGGGAGGCCACTGTGCTCCCCGGTGTCACTCTGGGCTCCATGCCCAGGACACAAGTTGTCACTTTTTTCTAATGCTGGTGACTTCCCCAGAAGCTGGAGGAGGCTGAGAACCTCCATTTTGCTACTGGGCAGCCCAGGTGCCTTAGTTCTTGAGGCCGGGTCCTCTCGCGTGCACCCTCCTGGGGAGGCTGGGGCGAGCTTGGCCACTCCCTGCCCTGCTGGGACCCTGGCCCGTGTCCCCGCGGGAGGTTGTTGGGCTGAGAAGGCGTGTGTCGAGTGGGGGCTCTTGTCTGTGGGCCGTGGGGGCGGGGAGCCTGGTTACAGTGAAATGGACTGCTGTGGAGCACTGCTTGGTGTGTTCTTGTTCCTTTGCGGCCTTTTCTGCAGCCACTGCCAGCTTTGACTCTCCCGTCCTCAGCCCTCAGGCCGTTTCATGCGGAAGTGGAAGCAGCCATGCAAACCCGTTGTCGTCTTCCTCTGGCTGAGCCAAGAGAGCTCCAGCTTGGGACCCGCCTCCTCCAGGAAACCCTCCCAGCACTCTTGGAACTTCCCCAGTTGGCTTCCTTCCTTTGAGGAAGGTCCCCAGGACAGAGGTCCCAGTTATCGTAGGGGAACAGAGGCAGGAGCCACGCAGCACTGCCCCGAGATGCCAGACTCTGTCTCAGGAGGGTGATCCTTCGTGCCCCTCTCACCCCACCCCTCCTCCAGCGTGAGCCAGGCCCTCTGCCCAGAGCCTCACGCAGTCAGTGCTCCTCGAGGGGGCGGCAGCCTCAGGTGAGGACAGCCTCCTTTGAGGACTGCCGCCAGCTTCCCCCAGCAGATCCTGGATGGTGGTGCCCTGCTGTCCCCCAGCGGAGCCTGGATGGTGGCGCCCCGCTGTCCCCCAGCGGAGCCTGGATGGTGGCGCCCCGCTGCGTGTGGGTTGTTGGCCCCAAAGCCAGCACCTGTTGTGCCTGTGCCAGAGGTGGGATGTGAAGGTCTGGTGGTCAGCAGCGAGGCAGCGAGGCCCCTCGAGGAGAGTGGATGAGGCACCAGGTGTCCTAGCATCAGCCTCTGCCCTTACGTTGCTAGAACGTGGCTCCTAAGGGAGAGAACAATAAGGCCCGTGTGGAGAGTGGGACAGCTGGGTTGTGTGGCCAGCCTGAACTGAAGCCGGGATTGGCTCTACCAGGACCCCGAAGACTGGCTCTTAGCCTCCCTGAACCTCCTTCTGTCATCCGTAAAATGGACAGCAGCGCCCATCACCAGTCCATTGAGGACTCAAGGTGATGAGGGTATAAGGCCACCCCTCTCCAGGCCATAGGTGGAGTCCAGTGTGGTCTCGTCCCCTGAGTGTGTCCTTCCAAAGGTTGAGTGTGTAGGGAGGGTGCAGCCTGGCTTGGCCGTGGTACACAAGCAGACACCCACGCGTGCACACAAAGAGTGGGACAGCTGGGTTGTGTGGCCAGCCTGAACTGAAGCCGGGATTGGCTCTACCAGGACCCCGAAGACTGGCTCTTAGCCTCCCTGAACCTCCTTCTGTCATCCGTAAAATGGACAGCAGCGCCCATCACCAGTCCATTGAGGACTCAAGGTGATGAGGGTATAAGGCCACCCCTCTCCAGGCCATAGGTGGAGTCCAGTGTGGTCTCGTCCCCTGAGTGTGTCCTTCCAAAGGTTGAGTGTGTAGGGAGGGTGCAGCCTGGCTTGGCCGTGGTACACAAGCAGACACCCACGCGTGCACACACATGCACATGTGCACGGGGCGCAGGCAGACCCCCAGGCCCGTCTTCCTAGACTGCACGAGAACTGGAGGGGAAACAGGAGGCATGTCACTTCCCTGTGTCGGCAGAGAAGCTTTGCTCTTTGTTTGTGGCGGTCCTGCCAGGAAAGTTCTGGAGGGGTTTGTCGCCAGGAGCCAGAGCTGAGGGATAAACAGGATCCCCAGGATGATGAGCAGGGGACCCTGGGCGCGGGCAGAGCCAGAGCACTGTCCTATAGCAGGGCTCCCTCCGTCCTCGTGACCCCAAGGTGGAGACAGGGCTGTCCTGCTGCCCTGTGTCCTCACTGGCCGGGCAGACCTGTGACCCGAGTCAGCCAAAACGGGCGTCACTGCGCAGGCGCTGGGATGCCCAGGAGCCAGCTGGGCAGGAAGGCTGCTGGGGACCTGCCAGCGCTGCCCGTGCAGCCAGGCTTGGTCCCTCCCACTGATGCCCTGCAGGGCTAGGGGCCCCTGGTGGGGGCGGGGCTGACCCCACCTTGGAGATTTGCCTTAAGGCCTGGATTCCTGGGACTGCAGGGTGGCAGGGACATGGACTGTGTGACATCTTGGCAAGAGGGCCACCAGGAACTGCACCAAGCTCGCAAGTATCTCTGGCAGGGACCCCCTCCTCTCCCTGACCCTTCTGGAGCGTGTGTGTAGTGGGGGTGGCAATCCCTGCTCCCCACTGGCCCCTCATAGATCCTGAACCAGCCAGGGAAGTAAGTGAAAGAAAATGCTGGTTCTGAGCGTGGCACTCAGCCCAGGACCCCTGCGAGGGGGGCAGGCCTGGTCGCCGTGTGCCACAGCGCCACACTTGAAGGGATTTGGTTTCCTTGCACAGCACAGGCGTGAGTTTGCAGAAGGTGCTGGTCATTGCTCATGTCGTTGGGTCTCCGTCCTGGCTGCAGGGAACTGGTCTCAGTGCAAGGCCTCTCCTGAGCTCCAAGTTCCACAGCAGGCGTGAGGTTGACCTCGTGGTACAGAGAGGTGTGTGCGAAGAGGCCGCCCTCCTGGGCTGGACTTTTGTTGCACACGCCCTTTGGCATCAGTAAGGAAGGGAGCTCCCTTCTCCAGCCCCGGCACGTGCTGTGGGTTTGTGTGGGTTTGAATCTCAATTCCCTCTGTCCTTCCAGTGAAGTCCCACAGAACAACACCATAGTTCTCTCGCTTCTGAGAAAGTAACAGGTAGCAGAGCCACTGGGCCTCCCTGGCCTGCTCACCGGGCCTCTGTCGGCCTCTGACTTGCCCCTCCGGGGCTCTGCGATGTGTGGAGGGGCTGCACAGGCCCCTAGTTAGGGGAGCACTCACTTGCTGTGGGGGTGCCAGGGCCCCACTGCAGGTCTCTGAGGGTGGGTTTGGGCCTGTCATGGGCCTGGGGACAGCATGGCTTCCTGGGTCCAAGTGCGTCTGCCCAAGCCCTGGGACAGCCTTGGGCTCGGGCTCTGAGAGGGCCCCCTCTCACAGGAAGGTCCCCATGGGGAGGAGCCCCACCAGAGGGGCCAGGCCCTTCTCAGGCCTCCAGGGTCCCTCCAGACAAGGTGGTCTTGGACCTGACCTGTGTCTGGTGGTCCCAGTCCTGAGCACTCGGTGACCTGGAGGCAGCTGGGAGCCCGCTCTCCCGCTAGGGCGGTGTCTGTGAGGAGCTGGAAGGAAGGACAGTTCTCTGGCCAGGGCAGGAGGGCCTCCTGCTTCCCCAGCCCCACAGCGTTCACGTCTCTGCCCCTGCCTCAGGCAGGCGAGTCAGCGGCACCCGCGTGACCAGGCAGTGCCCTGCCCAGGCGGCCTGGCCGGCACCGCAGCGCGCCTCCTGCCCCGCCCCCTCGCGCCCACATTCCCCGTGCATGAGCTCAGCTGTGCACTGAGGAAGCGAAACCTGGCCGCTGTGCCTGTGTGTCACTGGCGGGTGTGGGCGGCTGCCACGGTGGCCCCTCTGTTGGCCTGGGTGGCCGCAGGCTGTTTGCTGCCGTCACTCAGGAGGTGTGGGGCTCCGGGTGGGAGCTGCGGAGCCGCCTCTTCTGCCTGGGGGTGGTCCTGGAGCTCTGCGCCCCCCAGCCCTGTGCCTGTCACTGCAGTGAGACACCCATCTTACACTGAAACTGCACACACACACACATACTCGTGTGCACATCTGGAACAGAGAATCGGGGTCAGAAGCTACCCTCTCCAGGTCTGTACTCTGCTTCAGGTCTGTTTCTTTTGAAGAAGCAAACACATCCACCCACCAACATTTCTCTGCCCCAACACAGGCTTGGGTGAAGTTGAGCAGCGAGGCGGAGGGCTCAACCAGCCTGTGCGTGCACCCTTGGCAGGCAGTCTAACCCGGGGCCCCTCCGCAGCCTTCCTGGACGCCAGTCCCTCGTCCACTGCCTGTTACCTGACACCCTGCCCTGACTCCCAGGCCCTCCTTGGGTTGGATGAATCTAGACTCAAGTTCTCCCCGAGAGTGGTCTCCAGACCGCTGAGCTCCGTGCCTCGTAATGGGGCCAACTTTCCACTGGCCCTTCACCTCTTAGGTTTCTGAGCAGCTCTGAGGGGCCGCCTGCGTTTGAGTAGTCTTGGCTATGATCTGGTCTCCTTGGAGCAGCCAGTGGGTACATTTCCTTTTGAAATGTATCGGGTAGACCCTTGGTTTCCCATCCTGCTTGGGGAAAGAGGCGTCCCCACCACGGGCTGTGAGGCGGGGGGCTTGGCCATTACTGCACCACTTCCACTTGTTCTTGCCTCCCACCACCCTTTCCCCAGCTCCTGGCATCCTGTGCCTCAACCAGCAGGCCCTGGCCTGAGGGCCTTTCACGCTCCTGCCTGAAGCCCTCCTCTCTCAACGACATGCTTGTCTTCCTGGTGTCCCCTGCGGGCTGAGCCGAGTCCTCTCCTGTCTCCGGGCATGGGGTCCTGCCCAGTGTGTGGTGTGGGCCTATCTCCCCTCCCAGGACTTTGTCCTGTGGGGTCACTGCTGCATCCCCCGTGTGCCTCAGCCCTGGTGCAGCACAGGGCAGGTGCCCCCCCCTTTGCCATGTCCAGAAAGGGAGGTGCGCCTGCCCTGTGAACTGGGGCACATGCCGGGTGTGATCCCACAGCCCTTCTTGGAATCTGTGTTGGTCCCACCGACTAAAGGCCAGGAGCACGGAGGAGAGCGGGGCTGGGACTGCCTGTATGCCAGGTGGGCAGGGGCTGGCACTGCCCATGTTCATGCAGAAGCACCTGGGCCTCCATGGTCTGCCCACAGGGCCAGGCGACTTCCCCTCCCTGGAGCCATTTGTCTCTTACCCTCAGGAAAGATCAGACACACGTCACGAAAACCGACCTGGAGATGTGGGATGTGGCTGAGATGGGGTTTTCCTTAGAAGCCCCTTGCGGTGTTCTCACCGGCTGGGTCTGGCACCCGACCATCAGGGCACATTACCCAGTGGAGCTCACATTTGGCTGATGTTTGTGTGCGCCTGTTTTTATGCCTCGTAATTAAAACATTTATTTGGCCTTCGCAGTGAAAATCTGATTTCTTCAATCTAAGAACTGGTGCTGTTGGCACCAAGACTTGAGTCCATCGGGTGCGCGGATCCAGAGCTGCTGGCTTATTCATCGTGCGGTGTTTGCAATCAGGCTGCGCGTTGCTCTAATCAGAGCTGATGTTTGGTAATTGATGTGTTGAGTGAAGATCGTGGTGGGAGGGGGCTCCAGGCGGTGATGAGCCTTTTGTGTGTGGCCTGCTGGGGGGCCTTCCTCACTGACTCAGCCCTGCCAGACGGGGTAATGGCTCCTCAGCGCAGCGTATCTGAGCGCCAACTATATGCCGGGCACAGCCCCATGCTTCCTGCGCATGCTCACATGTTTGATCTGCCAGGCCCCAATGGAGCAGGTTCTGGCCTTTCTCCCATTGTACAGGTGTTGGTACTGAGGCCTGGAACGTCACTTGCAGGAGGAGATTCAACAGGGACCGAGCTGTGGTTTGGACCTGAAGCCCAGCTGTGGCTTCGTGGGCTTGACCCATGTGTCATGCCTGCATGAATTTTCCCTCACCATTCAGGCCTCCAAGCAGCCAGGTGCCTTGCCCCTAATGCTGTTCTCTGCTCTCTTCCAGACCATCATGGAGCAGTTCAACCCCAGCCTGCGGAACTTCATCGCCATGGGCAAGAACTACGAGAAGGCACTGGCAGGTGAGGCTGGGGTCCCTGGCCTGCGGGTGGGAGTGAGGATGCCCAAGCAGGTAGACTCCTTCACGGGCCCTGATGAGGGAGGGATGAAGATGCTTCCAGAAGCCCGATGTGGCTGAGCGAGGGTGTAGGCCCCAGGTGCCACACCATGGAGGCCTGTGATGTTCTGTGCACACCATGGACATGGGGCCAACTCTGGAAGTGGGCAGGTCAGCCAGCATGTTTCAGGCTGATGGCAGTTCATTTTCTGAAAGGAACAACCAAGGACATGTCTCACCCCGTGGGCTTTCTCTCAGAGTGACATCACTCTCAGTCGCACAGGTCGACGGCCTTGGGGGAACCCATCACAGCCTGCCTGGGGGCTCCTGCTCACACACCCTGGCTGCTTGGGTGTGAGGCACATGCCTCCTTCCAGGCTTCTCCATCCTCACCGGGGGACCCTCGTGAGTTCTCTGTGGACTAGGGTGGATGGAGGTCTGAAGGTGTCCTCCAATCTCTGTTTTCCTGGACCTCCCCAAAGGATGGAGCCCCTCAACAGCCCTTGGCCTCCCCAAGGCTAGGTCGGGACCCACTAGGCTTTCCTGTTGTCTCTTCCAAGGAGCCCACCCTGCTCAGCAGCAGGCACTCCAGCCCCTGGGGCACGGGGCCCACATGAGCTCCTGGGCTGCAAAGCAGACTGCATGCGTGCACTTAATTGAAAACTACCGAAATGAAATTTGATCTAGAGCCCAGTTACAAGCCCCTAACTGGGTTCTGGAGAAAGCAGATTGAAACTGTAGTTATGGTGGATGCTTCCCATGGCCCCACTCTGGAGGCCCTCGTCCTCCTTGTAGCCTGAAGGGCGGTGTGGGGGTGCTCCTCCGATGAAGGGGTTTGTGGGCACACCCAAGGTTTTGAAGAGTCTCTGAGTTCCTGAAGGAAGCTCTGCCCCAGGCAGCAGCCCCTGGGCTTAGTCCCAGGAAGTCAGCTGGCCTGGAGCTTGCTGTCCAAATCCCCCGCAAAGTCAGGTCTGCCTCTTTGAGCAGAAGTCGCCGTGGGAAGTGGTGTGAGGCCCCACCCCCCACCCCTAGCCGTGCTGCCTTTAGCCTGATTTGAGTGTGTGACTCACTCCCACTTGCACGGCTCAACTCTGAGATGGAGGACATTGTCAGAGTCCTCAGCCCAGGCTGGCTGTAGGGGGGGGTCTTCCTGTCGAACCAACTTCACAGGTCTCCAGCCGGAGGTTGGTGCTCGTCTCCTCAGGGGCATCAGGCCTTGTGGGCAGGGCGGCACCCTGTAATTTGACTGGATTAGCTCTGGACCTGAGCGGTACACTGTGTTCTTAGAGAAGGTGCTCTCAGCGTTGGGACAAGAGGACATCAACAAGAGACCAAGAGACCGGCGGAGGTCCTGCCTTGGCTAGAGCCTGCTGGGCGCAGGGGAGGTGGCAGCGTGGCAGGCAGGGCGGCTGAGTAGGTGCTTCAGGTGGTGTTTTCCTCATGAGGGAAGTAACCACCCCTTCCTCTCCTCTCTCAGGTGTGACGTATGCTGCCAAAGGCTATTTTGATGCCCTGGTGAAGATGGGCGAGCTGGCCAGCGAAAGCCAGGGCTCCAAAGAACTCGGTAAGACTCTGAACCATGGCAGAGACGCCAGAGGTCCTGAAGTTGGATGTCCCCAGGCAGGTCAGGGACCCCGCCCTGTGCCTGGTCCTTCTTTCATTTGGGATCGTGTCTTCTCTGTCCAGTAAGAAAAGACTTCCGAAACTGAGAGACAGACTCTTGCCCTCAGAGCTAGTGAGGGCTGTGGGCTGCTAGGGTGCACCAGCAGCGCCAGGCCCCTTAGAAGCGTGGTTTGTGGGCAAGGAGACAGGCAGATCCACGTTTATAGGTGTTTGTGGCAAAACTTGAATTGGCTGGCACAGGGGAGCCATGTGAAAAGGTGGACTGAGATGATGGCCTTTGATGGTGTGGGGAAATGTTTCTGGTATGAAAATGAGCAAGAAAAGATACAAACCTGTAGCATGGTATGACCAGATTTTGTAAAAATACTCTGGGAGCACGCTTATCTCATGATGGAGACCCCAGAAGCTTAACAGGTGGAGTTGCTGGGTGGGATTCTTTTCTTTCTACTTTTTCTGTTTGACACATTTCCAACAGTAGCTCACATTTCTTTTATAATCGAGGCACATGGTGTGGAATGTAAAGAGCCGTGGGCTCCTCGGCGCCACCCCAGGTTCTTGGCAGGTGGGAGGGCGTCTGGTCTCTCTGTGTGCCCATTCATTCTGGCTCCCAGAGGTGCCTGTATCTTGCCCACTGCGTGGTCTTCAGCAGAGCCCGCCCACTCTCGCCAACAGCCCACCTTCAAGCTTCTCACACCATCCTGCCTTGGAAACCGGGCCGGCCCACCACAGAGCTTTGTGGTGCCCTCTGCCACTCCCTTGTCTGAGGACACAGTGGCCTGGCTGGCCCCACTGGCCCAGCCCTGAGTCAGCACCATCCCTGGCAGGCCTGCCAGGTGTGCTGTGTGTGTTGACTGCCACCCTGGCAGAGCAACAGCAGCATCTGGGCTTCCCTGAGGCCAGTGTAAAAACCAAAGCAACTACAGGACCTTCCTGGGCTGGGAGCAGGGGCTGGTGACTGTGGAGACGAGGGCAGGCAGAATGAGTGACCAGGGCCAGACTCCTCCCAGAGGCTGGGCTCTGCTCCCATGGATGTGGGCCTTTCTTCAGTGTTCACAGAGCTGGTCTCCAGCTCTGTAGCTCTAGGTGGTGGTGGTTTAATTGATAAGTCGTGTTAGACTCTCGAGACCCCATGAGCTATATAGCCTGCCAGGCCTTCTGTCCCTGGGATTCTCCAAGCAAGAATACTGAAGTGGGTTGCCATTTTCTTCTCCAGAGGATCTTCCTGACCCAGGGATCAAACCGGGGTCTCCTGCGTTGCAGGCGTATTCTTCACCAACTGAGCCACCAGGGAAGGCCTCTGTAGCTCTAGAGGGACTCTCGTGGCCTCTTGACACTGAGCCAACCTGCCCTGGACATGAGGCCAGGGTACCACTGGTGGGCAGGCCTGCAGGATGGGCCTGGCTGGTGACGTGTTGCATGTTTGGGTGGATGGAGGCCTGAACTCCTTGGTGACCAGTCATGGCTGTAAACCAGCCGGCTCTGAGCTCAGAGGCCACTGTGGGCCCCGCCTGGTGTTCCTGGGCCTCCCAGCTATGGCTCCTCAGAGGAAGTTCGGGTGTTGTGTGTGAGCCTGTGTGTTTGTACATGACTCCTGTCTGTGAGAGGGGCACTTTTCTTATCATGGTTGATTGTGGTGGCCGGGGGGGAGACGTGTCTTCTCCCTGTGGTCACACACATGTGTGGAAGGAGAGGGTCTGCCACGGGAAGATCACGTCCCACGTGGCCCCATAGTGAGGGAGAACATGTGTGAATCTGTGTGAGATTCTCGAATTTCCTGAAGTCAAAGTCCTTGGGGGTTGTTACAGCAGGCCCGGTGAGTGGATGGCAGGCTCCTGCCGTGAGGTCTGCTCGTGGACGGGGCGGAGGCCATGCTGGGCACTGCAGGAGGGGCGTCCCTCCTCCCACCACTCTATTTGCTGTCTGGGCTCTGACCTGAATCCAGGAACTTCTGGTTTACTTGTGGGCTTTTTAAACTCTCTCCAGGGGCTTGTGGTGCGTGGGGTCCGTCACCAAATGGGTGTTCCCACTGTGTGTGTCCAGGGAGGCGCCAGCCAAGGGGAGACCCTGTCTCCTCCACTCGCAACAGTTCTAACACCAGAAGTGGGTGTTCCAGCACCAGCGAGCCCTCCAGTGTCTGAGGACCCCAGCCGGGGGTCCCACGGCTCAGCTCACTTTGACACCATCTCCCCAGTGCCAGTGCAGACCCTTGTCCCAAAAGACTGCTCCTCCCTCACCCCAGAGGCCAGCACAAGTGGAGGGTCCCCGGTTCCCCACACTTCTGTCCAATTTGGCTACGAATGGGCTTCCCATCACTCCTTCCTCGGGTCTGGCTCTGTGCTGGAACAGCTCACAGAACTCAGGGGCAGGCTTACTGTCTTAAGGGTGTCATGAAGGACCCAGGTGAGCGGCAGAGGAGCAGATGTCCAGGGCGAGGTCTGGGAGGGTGCCAAGCACAGGAGCTTTGGTCCCTGTGGAGTTGAGGTATCCTACCCTCCCAGTACATGGGTGTGTCCACCACCCTGGAAGCTCTCCGAACCCCGTGTTTAAGGAGTTTCCAGGCATGAGCAGTTGTTAGCTCAGCCTCTAGCCCCTGTCCCAGAGGATGGGGTGGAGCCTCTACTTCTGACGCTGACTGGGTCTTTCTGGTGACCAGCCCCCATCCAGGAGCCCAGGCAGAGTTGCCTCTGGAACAAAGGACATTGCTATCACCAGGAGATAATGGGATTAGGAGCTCTATATCAGGAAGTTGTGGGGCGGGGGGAGGAGGCAGAGACCAGCATGCCTTTCTTCTCACATCATCGCTCAATTTTTTCTTTAGGTAACAGCTTTATCAGGACATAATTCACTTGCCATACGGTTACCATTGAAAGTGTTCAACTCTGTGCTTTTTAGTATAGTCAGGGAGTTGTGCGCCCATCACAACTGTCTCATTCCCAAACTTTACTTCATCCCAGAATGCAAGCCATCCTCGTTGGCGGTCACTCCCCCTCCCCCAGCCCCGGGAAGCTGCGGAGCTGCTTGCTGTCTGTGTCCGTGGCTTTACCTGGACGTTTCTTACAGAGGAAAGCGAGCGCTGCTTCTTTCAGTTGACGAACGTGTCTTCGAAGTGCATCCGTGTTGTAGCATGTGTCAGCTCCACTCTTTTTATGGCTGAGTAATATTCCCGTGTCCCCACACAGGGGAATATTATTCCGTTCCCCGCTGATGCACATCAGGGCTGTTCCACATTTTGACCAGTTTCAATGCTGTTGGTGTCAGCAGTCGGCACAGATGTCTGTGTGGACACTTCATATATCCCTGGAAGGGGAACTGCTGAGTCACACGGTTGGGGGTGAATTTTTATTAAAGCAGCCCGGGTTTAAAAATACACCCCCCTGTCCCCCACATGCCTGAGGCCTACTTCTCAGCCGTGCGTGTTGTCTGCCTGTGTTTGCTTCCATACGTGTAAACAGGCAAGTTGGTGCTATTTCTTCTGTTTAATTTTGGACATTATTTAATGAATCTTTTTCTAGAGGATTTGGATTTAGCATTTTTATATTGCTTCTCTCTCCCCACCCAAGAGAACAATGACAACTTTTGCTTTAATCAGTGCCCATTATAGCCTTTGTACGGTGCTGGTGGGAATCCTCAGCTCAGAACAGTCTGCCCACAGCGCAGCGGACAGCGGGTCTGAAACAGAAGCATGGTGAGACAGACAAGAGCGCTCACCTGCTCAGGCAGTGGTCAGCCCCGGAGAGCACCTGCCACCTCTCGCTCCATGCCTGCCCCATTCCAGGCAGCCACTGCCTCTCGTTCTGCCCTGAGACTTAGCGCGCGTTTGCTGGAGTCTCTATAAATCGACTCGCAAAGCGTGTGCTGTGCTCTCTCAGCTCGGCCTCTCTTCTCTCATGATTGTTTTGAGAGTCATCCCAGCGTTACACACACCTCCAGACCATCCTGCCTTCCCGCCTAGCAGTTTCCGCGGAGTGGACATGCCCTATTGTTTATACGTTCTTCTGTTGACGGACATTTGGCTTGTTTCCAGTTTGGGGCATTTCCACATCCGCGTTTCTCTAACGAACTAATGATGTCGGGCGTCTTTTCATGTGCTGTTTGCTGTGTATCTTCTTTGGTGAAATGTCTCTTCAGGTCTTTGTCCCCTTTTTCTGGTTGGGTTTCTGTCTTCTGATTGAGTTGTAAAAGTTCTCTATGTATTCTAAGTAGACGTGCTCTGTCAGAACACACTTTGCAAATATTTCCTCCAGACTCATTGGCCTTTCATTTTTGTCACAGTAGTTTTAGAACAGAAATGTTTAGTTTTAATGAAGTCCAGTTGAGTGATTTTTTTTTTCCTCTGAACTATGATCCATAGGTTTTCATTACTATTTTGACAGCTTTGTTTTTCCTAGAGGTAATAATTGCCTGCCTTCATTTGCATAGTTGTCAGTTTGCAATCATGAACTCAGTCCCAAACCCGAGACCGCACTCTGGGGTTCCTCCCAGCTGGCAGTGGTCCCGTTAACCTGGCTGCTTCTCCCCCTCTAGAAACTTGCCTCCTGGAGCCCCGCCTCCGCCACTTCCCCAGGGCCAGTGGCTGGGCTGTGCATGCATGGGACACCCTTCTCCAACCTGGGACTGTATTTTCTGCATCCTGGGTCCTGTCTTACTCCCTCAATTAGGGCGACCATCCTTCCTTTTAATGGTTCCTCAGCAGGAAAAGGGGAAACATATTTCTGAATGCATGTCTGTGGATGTGTCTCTGTCTCATGCTGATGGCTTAGAATTCCAGGTGGAAGTTCACACCCTCAGAGTTGGAAGGCATTGCTTCCTTTCCTCTGACTCCCGGTGTTGCTGTCTTGAGTGCCTTGGTGGCTCTTTTTTTTTTTTTTTAAACGTGAGTTTTCTGCTTTTCCCTTCCTGGAAGCTTTTGAGGTCCTTATCCTTGGGTAGGTGCTGTGAAATTTCCAGACATCCTTCCAGTGTGTATGTTGAGGGAGGGCCCCAGGGGGCCTGGAGAACAAAGCATCCCAAGGGTGGAGGAGGCATGCAGCCTCCTGGGGCCATGGGAGGGATAACGGGGGCTGGAGTTAAGCAGCAGCCCCGACCTGAAGACCGCGAGGGCACAGGAGGGGTGGAGGACAGGAGCAAGGGAACGTCCACCAGTCCAGGGTGGACGAGGAGGCGGCATCCTGGGAGAAGTGGGGAAGTCTGGAGCCGAGGGCGGGAGCAAGGCTGAGGGTGGGTGGGGCTTTGCCCTGGGT
>SJXQ01004285.1:107448-127784 GCA_006408695.1 Aepyceros melampus | reverse complement strand
CAGGTGCTGTGCTTTCACGGCTGTAGGATATTCCAGGAACATGTGATGAACAGTGTGTTTCTCGGTCCTTTCGTTCAGTGCCCAGCTTATTCCCTGGGATGGGGCCTGGAGGGGTTGCTACTCTGAACGAGCTGGTCCTTGGGAGCGTGATGCCAACCAAGCCCACCACAGGTGACCTCCACGTGGTTCCACAACAGCCACGTCCTGGGTCTCTCCTTCCTGGCCTCGTCGTCCTCCCACATGACCCGTGTGATGATCCACAGTGCTCCCATCTGAGTGAGGCCGGGCACCACTGCCTTCTCCCGTGCCCTCGTGCCCTCCTCTGTGTGGGCGAGTCCTGTCCTGCAGGCCACCCTACTCCCAGGTACCAAGGTAGCAGCTCTGGTCCACCTGGCTCCTGGACAAGAGGGGAAGACGAACCCAGGACCAGCATCTTGGACACGGCAGACTAACAGTTTGCACCTGGCTACAGCTCGGGGTGTGCGGGGTACCCATGTACCAGGGGTGGGGAGGATGCCTATACTGGGGCTGCCCTGCGTGACCTGCTGAGAAAGCCAAGGACTCCGGGTCCTTCTGCGCTGCTTGCTTCTGCTCCCTGCTTGAAGACTCTGGTAGAAATGGTAGAGATTTTCAGATTTGGGACCCTTTGCTCGTGGCTGTAATGTGGCAGGAATGGGGTACCCTGGTGCATTTTGGCCACTATCCGACAGTGAAACTGTCGCTTAGGAAACGTTCTCTTGGCAGCTCCTTGGTCCCATTGGCTCTGCCTGTGGCCCTGGGCATCTGTATGAGCTCCCCATCCCCCAGTGCTGATCAGGACCCCGGGAAGGGGGCCTGTGCTGATGGCCGAATGAGACGTGGCCCATATTTACAGATGTCTGTAAGGTTTGAAGAGAACTCATATTCCCCGACTATTCTCTGATTCTGGGTGCAAGGTTCCTAACTGTTCAGATCTTCAGTAATTTCACTTCCTAATTAGTAAGTAAAAGAGGTGTCCCTCTTACTCCCTGGGATGGTGGGCTCCTTGGTTTCTCTGTGTGGTTTTTGTGTTACTAAGTGTGTAAATCGCAAGTTACACACAGTTGCGTTTTCCTGATGAGCTGAGCTTTGTGAGGGGACCCCTGTCCCCACCAGTCCTGTTTCCAGTCTATTTTGTTTCATTTTCCTCCGCCCGAGTTCGTTTTCCTCCGCCCTTCCTGTCTGCAACCCTGGGGAAAAGCTCAGTTTCTGACCACTTTCTTCTCAACAGACCTTCCTCCCCTGGGTGGGAGGGAAGAGGTGTGGAACCTCTGCTTTCCCAGGGATGAACCAGAGCCCTCAAGGGGTGAGTGCCTGCGGGGAAGCGGCGCTCCAGCCGAGGCGTGGTGGCGGCCTGGAGGGAGCTCTGTTCACACTGGCGGCATCCCGGGCTGGGCGCCGGGCTCCTGACCAGAGACGTCATCTTGATGGGGCTTTGTCTGCCTTCTTATGGCCCGCTTCCCGCCGAGGTCCCTCTGGGTGTGGCCCCTGGCGGCTGTGGGGTCAGGGATTGCCAGCCAAGCAGTGGCAGACACCCTGGCACTCCCCGGTCACCCTCCTTTCTCTGCCAATCCCTGCCCCGTGCTTCCGGTTCTTCCTGCCTTTTCTTTCCCACAAAGGGCAGGAGCCCTTTGCTTTCCCACGTAGGGCTCAGGCTCTGCTCCCGGGGCGGGCAGCCTGCCAGGATGGTGGGGGATTCGGCCGCGCCAACCCTGAATGGACCGAACCCCCTCATCTTCCTGCAAGCCCTGTGCCCTGACCTTCCTGCGTAGAGTAAGGATCTTGAGCAGCACAGCGCCCCCAACACCTCCCTCGCAGTGTGCTCCCCGGAGCTGGACCTCTCGTTGCCGGGGCAAAGGCTTCCGCTGTGCAGTCTCCTGCTGTGAGCAAGGCTGAGGCCTGTGGAGGTCAGAGGTCAGAGCCCAGTCACCATGCTGCAGCCGAGCGGCAGGCAGCTGTCCCTTTGTTCCCCTTCCCCGTGGAGAGTGAGTGGCCGCTCCGCCTTTGGTCCGACGACCAGGAAGGTGGCCTGAGGCTGCAGCCGCAGACCTCACAGTGGGGACGGCCTCTCATCCTCACTCCTCGGCTTTGGGTCAGCTTTGATAGGTAGGTGGCTTAGCCAGGCTGCTGGACGGCCGCCTTTCTCATCGCCTCACCTCCCTCTCGTTCCCTGCTGCCAGCCACCCACACTTGCGGCTGGCGTATCCCTGGACCGCCACCCTCCCTGCTCCGTCCGGGCCTGCTGCAGTGGGGGATGACATCTCTGATCTGTGTACTGGGGTCCAAGACCCCATCTGCCCCCTCTCCTCATGGCTTTCGGCAGCTCAGGGCAGAGGGTGTATGCTGTCTGGGTCCAAGGCTCTAGACCAGTCCCCGGTGTGTGCAAACCTGCGCCTTCCCCAGGCCAGGGAGCCAAGAAGGTGACCCCCAATCCCGGCGCTCCGTGGAGGCTCATGCTCCAAGTTCATAGACAACAAATTTGGGGGGTTGCTGAGATCGAAGAGTGAAAACGTTCATTTCTCCTGCTTCTCCATCTGCCTGGAGGCTGCAGGGTAGAGGGGGCGGTGTCCTCTTGCTGGTCCCACCCTCTCCCCACCCCTCCGACATGGGCAGCCTTGAGATGCCAGCGTGGTGGGGAGCCCGAGGCAGAGCGTGGGTCTGAGCTCCGGTGTGGGCTCCGGGCCTGGTTGGGGAGGTCAGGTCTCCAGGTCAACTCCTTTAGCCCTGGAGGTGGCCAGTGCAGGAGCCCTCCCGCCCTAGGTACTGTCAGCAGTGCCGTGTCCCCTCCAGGCTCTCCCACTGCCTTAACCTTTAAGTAACAGGGCCCCTCAATCATGTCAAAGCAGAGAAAGCAGGTGGGGACCCCCCAGTGCCTGTCCCCTGCTGGCAGAGACCAGGTATGGTGTCTCACCCATGCCCTGTGACTGCTCCCCTGGGGTGAGCACGGTGGCACCTCCTCACTTCATGCAGCCTCTGTGCGAGCTGTCCCCAAGCACTGCTGAAAGCACAGGTCCCCTAGTCCAGGCAGTGGGCAGGCTGGCGTCCGGGCCCTCTGCTCCACCCTCATGTCCACTTGTGCAGAATCAGCGTCTGTCCTGCTGGCTGGTTTCTTCCCCAGTGTTGGCTCCTGGGGGTGCCACTGTGGATCTTGATCTGGTTCTTTGTGCAGGCAAGGCCGCCATCCCATCCCCCTGACAGCCATGCCACCACGTGCAGTAGCCTCCAGGGAGCTGGCACATCTGAGCAGCCCACTGGGCAAGCGTCTGCAGCCAGGCCCCTGGCTCCGCTCCCAAAAGCAACTGTGCAGAGTGGGGCTGAGCCCAGCACGGGCGAGAGTGGGAGGTGGAGGCCAGGGTCCCCGTGCACCTGGGCTCCGGGCACAGAGTGCGCACGTGGGCAGGTTACTCAGGTGCTCTGTGCTGGAATTGTTCATGTGAGACGGGGTCAGCTAGCTCCTCTGGCTGTGCGAGAGGCTAAAGTGACCCCCCCAACAAGCACTCTAGGCTTTCCTGGCCGGCAGCGCTGACAAGAGGCCGTCATTAGCAAAGGGCCCAGCCTGCCCGGAGCCCTGTTTCCTCGGTGTGTGCCGAGTTTCACAGCGGGCCTATCCCTCCAGAGCCACTGTCTGGGGCCTGTACTCAGGGCCTCACACTGACCATCTTGTCCGTCTGTGCAGCTGAGGGCCGGCGACCGAGCAGCTGTTTTGCTTGGCCCTCACCATCTCCCGAGGCCTCTGTTGTGTTCTCTGCCTTTGAAGAGCTTGCCTGTTTGTGAACCTGGGCACGTTCATGCTTGCAGGCGCCCTGAGTGCCCAGATCTGCCCCGATGCCCAAGAGAGGGCAGGAGCTCCCTGCTGGGCGGGGCCTCGGGGCGGGAGGCGGCTCCCCTGCACCTGAACCTGGGCCAGGTTGGCAGTGAGTCACTGGATTAAGGTGGGGCCTGAACACTCCCCTGAGCGTTTGGCTGCCGTCCATGCCTGGCTGCCCAAGTGAAGAACAGGCAGGCCACCCCGTGCCCCTCTGGAGACTGGGCCTGTGGGGCCCAGCTGCCTCTTCTGGTTCCTGCCGATGCCGCTGGCTTGCCCACAGCTGCCTCCTGCCTAGCGGCGTGGGGTGGCCAGGCCCTGTGTGGGGGTCACTGCAGTGGAGGGGCCACATGGCCCTGAGGACCTTCGCGACTGTTGCCGGGTGATTCCGTTCACCGAGATGGCACCACAGGCCATCCACAGGTCGGGGGCTGCCCGCCAGTTTGGCTCCTGTGCCCTCCGGGAGGCTGTCAGGCTGCATCATAGTCCCTTCCACGTCAGGCAGAGCTGGCCACATCTGGGTGTCCCAGCCTCCCCTGCAGGTGGGTGGCAGTCTGTCACATCCACCTCCTGTCAGACCCTAACAACAGGACCTGACTGTGACTGCTGGACTCTGCTGACAAGACGCCGCTTGGAGGATTTATTAGTCCCCGCAGTGGGAGCCGTGTTCATTTCACATCCCTGAGGGTCCCCCCTCGGGACTGTATCGCCCCACACTGTGGTCCCATGCTGGCCACGGGCCTCTGTGCAGGATGGCGTCCCCAGGCCAGCCTGGAGTGGACTTCTTACCTGCATCCTGCTTCATCTCCCCTTCACAGCTGAAATGCCACAGCACATGGAGGAGCTATCTGTGAGCCCCCAGGAGGAGTGGCTGGAACACAGTCACTGGAGCCCCAGGACCAGGGTCTCTGCTCTCTTAGCCTCCTTCAGGCCTCTTGACACCAGGCAGGACTTTGGCGGCATCTCTGCCTCCAAGTTTGGCTTTGTGTGGATGCTAGACAGATCAGAGGGGCTGAGCAGGGATGGGGGGCTGCAGTCTGGGGGTCCCCCGCAGGGCCCCCTGGACTCATATACCTGGTGTCAAGGGCTAGGGGCTCCCGTGTATCCACTTTGCCCACCCTGGTGAGAGCTTTATGGGGCTGGCTCAAGCCTGTGTCGGGAGGGATTAATAAACGTCTTAATTGGATCTGCCTATTCTCGGTGGCTTTGGCTGTAGCAGGAGAGATGGCTCAGCATGTTTTCATGCTTCCTCGATGTCCAAGGGCCCCCTCTGGGGTGGGGACATTCACAGGGAACAGCAGTGCGTGGCTGGGCCTTCTCCTGAGGGTGGGCAGGGGACCCCAGGCCCTCTGACCTGGTTCCTGGGGGTCCTGCTGGGGAGGAGGGGAAAGGGGCCCTCAGCCGTGTTCATGCTGGCGGTGATGAGGGGCTGACAGGGTCTGTGAGGACCGGGCCTGGGCCTTGTTCCTGCCAAGGGGGAACGTGTGGCCTGTCCGGGGTCTGCAGCCAGAGGCTCACTGAGGTGCGGCAGCATGCCCACAAAGGCTCTCCTGGCCTGGCCAGTCTGACTCCAGGGCCTGTGTGTCTGGAGGGTGCTGGGGCCCCCCGTCCTGCCACCCCACCATGTCTCCTGCTGAATTGAGGTACCTCCTGCAATGTGCTCAGTGTCTGCAGTTCCCCCACCCCGACCCCTGCAGGTGAGAGTGAGGAAGTGGTCCTTTTTTGATCCTTTGTTGACCTGGTACAACCAGGGTCTGCATGGACCGAGGGGAGAAGACACCAGGTTGACCTGAAGTCCCTGCCTCCCTGTCGCCCAGGCTCAACCATTTGCTCCACAGCCCCCCATCATCCAGTTCCTTGAAGCAGCACCCCCAGCTGGCCTGAGTGGCCAGCCTGAGAACCCCCAGTGTGACTGTGGGTGCCTGAGAGCATGTGAATCGGCCAGGGATGCATCCAAATGTATATCTGGTTCCGGGAGGAGTGGGGTGGGGCCTGAGCTTCTGAGATCCAAGCAGACTACCAGGGTGGACAGTGCCAGTCCAGGACCTGACCCAGTGCAGGTAGGGCAGAGGCCAGCCCGGACAGTTGGGCCATGTGTGGTTGGCACCTCGTTCGACAACACCCAGGTGCCCGGGTGTCCAGCTGTGAACACAGTACTGACCTCAAGGAGCCATCTGGTCTTGCTCCACTTCAGAGCGGCAGTCAGGGAGGGTCACTGTCTGCTATCATCACCATGGTAACAGCCATCGATTTTTGTCCTGGTTACCCCTCTGGCCACCTGCCATTTTTTGCCATTTTGTAGGCAGGAGAAGAACACTGCTTCTCCCAGGGAGGAGCTGGAGGCTTTGAGGCCAGCAGGGAGGATGCGAGGTTGGTGGCTGATCCCAGAGGGGTACCCTGGTGCTGTCTAAGCTCCGCATCCCATCCTGGTGGCTCCCACAGCCGGCGCGACATCCCCGTAGGCCCTTGGCTGTCTGTCTTCCTGGAACGAGAGCTCTATATTCGTGCCTTGTTCAGGCGTATGCTAATTAGCTCTCACAGGCGCCTTTCCGCTCTGGAAGCCACCAGAATAATTGAGCATTATGGAAATTTGCTTTAGAGGGCTTCAGGAGGCGGTGGGCGCTCCCAGCCAAATTTGAGCAGCTGACCCCTTGGCTCAGAGCCCCTTGGCCACCGGCAGGGGCCGCGAGCTCCGACTCCTCCTGGAATGACAGATCCTCGAGAAACGAGTGTTTTGGCCCCTCAGTGGCTGCCAGTGGCCCAGAGGAACACTCGGCAGTGATGGTGCATCCTGCTTGCCGGGTTGAAGTCTGGCTCTGGGAGGACGGGGCTGGAGGTCTGGTCCCAAGGAGGGTCAGAGGCCTTCTCTGAGCCTCGAACACCATCTGGGGTTGCTGAGGACTACTCCGGCATGGGGCTGTGCCTGGGAGGAGGTAGGGAACACAACCTGCCCACCCCACCGGAGCGCACACACAAGTTAGGCCAATGGTTGCAGTCAGGGCCAAGCAGTCTCGGTCTCGCCTCTGGCTGGGGTGCTCGTGTCCTGGGATGGCACGGCTTGATGTCTGCTGGGGGCGGGGAGCAGCAGGTCACAGGACTGGCCTTCCGGGCTGCAGTGGCCCAGGGAACCCCTAGGGACCCATGAGGGCAGGGACTCCACGCTGGACATTCCCGTCTTTCCCACGTGTTCAGATCCATCCTAGAAGCCTCATGCGCTGGGAGCGCCTGGTGTGGTCTGGGGTCGCTGGATGTTGCCCGGGTCCAGGCAACTGGGGAGCTGGGTTCTCATCAGCGTGCCCCACGTGTGTAATGCTGCTGAAGACACTCACTTTCTTGTCACACCAGCTCCCCTGAACTCCAGCTCTGTGCCTTCCCAAGAGCCCCCCCACCCTGCGCTCTTGTCCACAGGGCTTCATGCAAGGCTCGCCTCACAGCCAGGGTCGGGGACGGGCACAGCCTTCTTTCAGTGGGAAGGATACCGGTATGGGGTAGGGCGGTGAGGAAGAGAGCATACAGTCAAGACCCCTGCCCGAGCCAGACATGGTCACCAGGGGAGAAGGGCATAGGCTGGAGAGAAAAGGGCACCACAGGTGGGTGGTACCTTCCTGCCTGCTGGGGCTGGGCTCTGCAGAAGGACGTCCTGTCTTGGTGCCCAGTTCCTGAACCACTGCACCTGCCAACCTCCCACTTAAAGAAGGAGGGTGTGGTGGGACCTCTGATGTCTGGATGGATGGCACCGAGATGCTTGGCTATCAGGGTCACTGTTACTGATGGGGGCAGACACTTGCCCAGCTCTTCCTCTAGGGCGGGGACTGTGCCATGAGTTTTGCCAGTCCAGCCCCCAGTCAAGAGGCCTGGGGGTCTCACTATTTAATCCTGGGATGGGCTACAAATGTGTACACGTAACTGATGAGACAGGTCAGCCCAGGCCTGGAGCCCTTTTCCTGGGATGCCCAGACTGTTGGGACCTGTCACCCCTGTGACGGTTAGGGTTAGGTTTATCCCCCAGCTGGTGGACACACACCAGGGTGGAGGCTGGTCTGTGCTCTGGGGGGTAGTCCCGCTGTGTGGCAGTGGGTCCCTGGGGAGGCCCCTCCATAGGTGGTTATTGGACTCCCTCCCTACCCCCCAGCCAGGGCTCAGCCCGCCTGTGTCTTCCAGAGATGGGAACTGCCCTCTGTGACCTCCCCGACTCTGGGGCCCCAGCCTTCTCCTCCTCCTCATGTAAATCAGGTTTTAGAAGTTTCACTGGGTTGCCCCCTGGACACTGACATTGGAAGCATTGCTCTCCTGTGACGGTCACAGTGTTATGGAGAGGGGACTGGCCCTCCATGCAGTGTGCCCAGCCTTGGGGTCTGGCAGCCAGGTCTTTACCCTCTTCATCCCATGCTGTCGCTACCCTTTGCTGGGGGTCAGCTCAGGCCACTGGCCGTCTCCATGGGAGCCAGTGCGAAGCTGGTTTCTTCAGGCCTGTGTTGCTTTGGCAAAAAAACATGTTCTTTTTTAAGCCTAAGTGGGTGAGAACTCAAATCCTTCCTGAAATCCTGTCTTCACTCCTTTGGGCTAAGGAGCCTAGTGTTGTGGCCTGGGAGGGGCCCTTGAGTGGAGTCTGCCCCCTCTGCTCACAGGGGGAGTAGAGCTCCGAGTTCTGCTAGATGCCGGCCTGTGAACGGCCAGACCCTGGGAACAAGGGCCACCTCTCCCACCATCCTGGCTTGTTCCCAGTCTCCCAGATCCCCACTCCCCCTCAGCTTCTTGTCATTTGCAGATTATAAGAACATGATTTTTTTTTGTTTTTGCAAAAAAAAGAAAAGCAGCCTAAGTCTTTAAAAATGTCAGCGTTGTCAGAGATGCAAGTGGAGAGGACTCTTCTGGATTTAAGAGGCTAAAACTCCCGACTCCTGGAGGAGAGATAAGAATTCTGGTGCCGCTGAAGGTTAATTCCTCGTAACCCGTGATTTAGCCTGTTTATGACTGACTTGTTCCAGATGCTCACGGAGCAGCATTTAGATAAACAGAATGCTGATTTATTGAGAGAAAGACCTGAAAATCTGGGTGTGCGGTCCCGGGTTGGGGAGTAGCTCTCAGGCGGTGGCACATCGGGGCACCAAGCCCCGTGATGCAGGCGCTGATGGAAGAGGGTCTGTGTCGGTGGCCGCCCTCCCTGGGTCAGGATGGCCGCGGACCTGTGCACATGAGTCATGATCTCCAGCTTTAGAAGCTGACTTGCTGGCCACACCACGATGCTCACTACTGTCTTGGATGGTTCAGCCAAAAAGTGTGCGCGCAGTACATAACGTGCGTGTGTTGGGAAGAGAGCTGGGGAGCCTGGTGGAGGGTGAGTGGGTACTTGCTTCGCTATTTTTGAGGCTTTGGGGAGGTTTGGAGGGTGGGGCTGGGAGAAGTGTGTTCTGTCTTTTCAGTGCTGATGAGGACAGATGACGGTCACATTGATCGCAGGGCCGTGGGTGGAACCTCTGGGTGTGGCTGTAGAGCTGGCCTCCATTCAAGGCCCCTAAGGGTCAGCATTCAGTCCCCTGGGGGACTGCCTGATGTCTTGTGGAGCTCTGGTGGGAGGCAGGGCTGCACCTGGGCTGACCTCAGGCTTAAGAATCAGTGAGATGAGCCTCCCTGCCGAGCTCCACCCCGCCGTCTCTGGGTCATCCAGGGCCACAGGCCTCCTTTGTCCTCCTGGCCCACAGGCGGCTCTCCTTCCTGACCTGCCTGGCCCACTCACCCTTCACTCCACCCCATTCCTCACTGGCCCATGGTTTGTCTTCCTCTCCCAAGAGAGAGCATGGCCTCCACAGAGGCAGGGCCTCTGGTTAACTCTCTCACCTGCAGCAGCACCTGCGCGGAGCACGTGCTCACAAAACAGCCATCAGAGGGGTAATATGAAGGTGAGCAAGTGCCCAGGCTGTGAGCAGGTCACCTTTGTCACAGTAACAACTCCCACATCAAGACACCAGCCTGCAGTTTCTAGAGTCTGTGCCTTTTAAACATCTGGTACATGTAACTTTCTCTAGTCTCCTGGACTCTTTTATCTTTTCCCAAAGATCCCAGTTTGGGGAAACACTTGAATGTTTTGGAGATCTGAGATATCAGCAGTGGGTCCTACATCCTCGAACACATAAAAAGTGAGTGAAGACATCTCACTCCTGACTCTTGCTGCTCCTCCCGTATCACAGCAGGGCCCTGCCCTTTGGGCGTCCAGCCCTGGCCTGGAGCTCCAAGCGAGCAGCTCCAGCCCCTGGCCTCCTGTGGGCTTTGGTCCTGCTCACGCTGCTCTGCTCAGGGTCTGCCCCGCTGCCGTCCTCCCAGGTGTGGGGCCTTCCCACACCAGGGCCCCCTTTTCCTCAGCTGTGCCCTCACCTTCCGGCACATCCCCATACTGCCTCTGTGCTGGCGGGGTCTCTAGGTTCTGCCTTCTCTCCCCTTGGTGGGTGCCTTTGGGCCCCAGGTGCTGGCCGACCCTCACCCTAGCTGATGCCGGGCCCTTCCACCTTGTCCTTGTACTGAGGTTCTTGCTAGGGGCTGTGCACCGTTTTTAAGAATCTGTTGGGAATTTTTTTTGTATCAGTGGTAAAATAGAAGCAGAGTGACAGCCCTGGTGCTTTCCCTGGCTCGCGATCCCTGGGTTTGGTAGAAGCCAGCTCCTACTAGGGTGGGGGGCAAAGTCTCCCCTGGGGACGGCCCCCACCCTCCTGGCTCCTGAAGCAACAGGGATGCTGAGTCACCCCGACTTGCTGGAGAGGCAGGCTCCTCGTTATGGAATCAATTCCTATTAGTATCTGCAGCCTTGTCCTCCCAGGAGATTTGGACGAGCCTGGAGCAGGGAGCAGGCCCTGCAGAGATGGCAGTGGGTGCCTGGGAGGGGCGCTGGCTCTGAAGGAACCTCGGAGGGCCTGGCAGCACTGAGGTTCCAGCCCCTTACTGGTCACGGTGCTGGCCAGAGGCCCCCTGTTTACTCAACTCCCCTACCCCCGCCCCCAGGATCTACTGGCTGGTGGACTTTCTTTCTCTAAGAAGATGGGAAAAACCTCAAAAATCGTGTTGTGAAGATTGTTTACAAACAGAATTTAGGGTAGTTATAAAACTGCTTCCTAAGGAGAGAGCTGATTGTCACAGCAGCAGTGTTTGTAACAGCCCGAAGTGGAAACACCTAAATGTCCACCGGCGGACATCAGTGGATGACTAGATAAAGTATGGTCCCTTCCCTGGAATGTCACCCGACTAGGGAGGGAATCAAGCCCTGACACACTGCCGCCGGTGAGCCTCAAAAACCAAAAACACGCTCAGTGAGGAAGCCAGACACAAAGGTCTGCATCAGGGGATCCCGTTGATACGAAACACCCTGAACAGGGAGATCCGTATAGACACTAGATGAGTGGTTGCCCAAGGTTGGAGGGAAAGGGGAGTGACCGCTGATGGGGACAGGTTTCTGGAGCAACAAGAACCTTCTGGAATTAGCGGCAGTTGCTCGACCTTGTGACTGCCCTTGAGGACAGAGTGGCCTATTGGGGGCCCCACAGGCCGGGGCTCTCCAGCCCTCCCTGTCCAGCCACACTGGCTCCAGGGTTGTGTCCCTGTTGGGGGCCATGTCCCTACTAAGAGGCTAGACCAGTTCTTTGTGCGTCTGTCACCCAGGACAGGGCCACCTGGGGGACAAGGGCCCTGCCTGGCTCCCAAGGCCACTGCCCTGCCTCTTTTCAGGGGCCCATACACCATCTGCAGGATGCTTGGGCTCCCTAGCCCCAGGTATACAGAGCAAAGTGGGCGGCAACTGTCCTGACAGTGTCCTGTCCTAGTTGCACCACAGCCAGACTGTGATGGAGGGAAGGGTGGTGACCAGCACATCACCTTTGTCTGTGAGGAAGCACAGCTCGTGTGCTGCTATGTGTGTGTGTGTGTACACACTGCCCCAGCCCCCGCCTTCCCCTGATTCCACGCTTAACCAAAGCCGGGAGGCAGGTGTTTGATGAGGTTACCGGGAGTACCAGGAATTTTTCAACTCAGAGCTGAAGGGTGTGCAGCCGGAGATGACTCACTGCTGACCTGGCGGCCTCCTCGCAGGGTAAACACTGGGTGGCAGGGCCGAGGAGGGCGTCGCCCGGTTCTCAGGTGCCTGTGTGTGTTTCTGATGTGGTTCTGTCCCGGGTGAAGCCTTGTGGCACCCGTGTGTGCCCTTCTCCTGTCTCTGCTCCCAAAGGGCCACTCTCGAACCCTCCTCAGTGCCAGGGTGGTCTGCCCACCGCCCCCTCTGCAGCACCCGGGGGCCTGGCCACCTGCCCACTGTCCCCTGTGTTCACACGTCTCGGGACCCTGGCAGTCCCACCAGCTGGTGGCACTTGAGCTGGTTACCCTGCTTGCCCACTGTTTGCCCTGGTGAGGCCAGGTCTGAGCTGCTACCTTAAACCTGGTTTTTTGAGTTTAGGACCCACCTGCACTGTAGACCCAGACCTGGATTCCCAAACAGGCCTGGTTCAAAGCCCACGGCTCCTCCTCCCTGGGCGGAGTGGGCCTGCAAAGGTGTGCCCCCTCATGCTGTCCTTTGAGCTCAAAGAAGTGGGGAGGCACACGGAACCCAGGGACGGGATGCAGCTCTGGCTGGCCCCCTGGCTCCAAGGACCTTCACTAGCCCACTCTCAGGACCCGGAAGGGACTTGGGTAAAAAAGGACCAGTGAGTGTTCATGCCGACGCCTGAGGCTCCCAGCTTTCCTGGGGAGCTGAGTTCGGGGCACAGCCTCATCTTGGGGCGGGGTGACCGTCTCCTGCAGCTGGCCCAGTGCCCCCATGGTGCTCCGGTCCACCGCCCAGTGAGCACACGCTCACGCCACCACCTTGCAGACGTGTTCACGGGACTTACTGCAGTGGCTTGTAAAACACGCTGTATAAGTTCCCCGTGTGGACCGGCTTGTGCAACCACTGGCTTTTAGCTCAGAGCCATGTGCCTGTTCCCTGCATGCTCCCCGGGGACGGTGGGGCCTCTGGCCAGCAGAGGCAATGGGGTGCGTCCCAGTACATTGATGGAGCCTGGGGTGCAGGGGCCAGAATCCTTGAGAATCTCTGCATACTCTTCTTGGCAACAAAAATTACTTTTTTAAAGGATTTTCTGTTTGTTGTTTTTGCCATTTTTCAAATGGTCTTGAATTAGTTGTGTACGGCCTTTTAAGGAAATACGTGTTTTCAGTTTGATCCGGATGTTAACTTACGATTCTGGGGCCTCAAGTATGGCCAACAACGCCACTTGCTCTGTGTTATTTATGGACTTCGTGTCACTTGAGAGAGCCCTTGGGGCCCGAGGGTGACCTGTGGGTCCAGGCTTCGGTGCACACCGCTCTTGACACAGGACAGTATCCCCATGGAGCAGATCAGATCTGGGGAATCCTCACCCCGCTTGGGAGCTGCAGGTCTTTGCCAGGCGTGTCAGGGTGGCGGCAGCCTGGCCTTGTCCCCTGGGCTTCCCGCTTCTGTTTGTCTCTGTGGTTCCTTTTCAGCCAAGGATGGGGACCAGGAACCTTCCGTCCCCTGTTGTCCTTGGCCAGGCCCCTGGGATTGGGTTGGAGAAGTGGATCAGGGCTGGGAGAGGATGAGTAAGACTTGAGCAGTATCCTGCTGGGGCAGGTTGACCTCAGCTCAGCCCTGAGCATGTGGTTGACCATCAACCATGCTGACCACAGGCGGCCACGGTGGAGGCGGGGCCTTCTCATCCCCAGGCGCTGCCCCTCCCTGTCGCCCTCCACCGGACAGCACCATCAGGCACAAGGTCAGGCTGCTCTTTGGACCCTGAAGGAAGTGACTTCCAGGGACTCTTGGTCTCAAAACGGGTGTCCCTTGTACCCTGGTCCCAGAGCTGGCGTCCTGGTGGCTCAGTAACGTTTATCATCTTGGGTTGAGGATCATGTCCCAGGACCTCCGGGGTCTGCCCCTGTTGTGGCATCTCCCCGCCCTGTCCTCTCATCCCCCGCTCATGGGTGAGTGTGGTCCTGGAGGCAGACCTGTGTGGCCCAGCCCTGGTCCCTCTGGTCACTTAGCTTCCTGGAGCCGCGTGTCTATGGGAATATAGCCCTGGGGTGCTGCTGGGAGAGAGAAGGGAGACGGAGGTTCACGCACACAGCCACAAGTGTGCCCACTCCACACCCACGTGCAACATGGCCACACACGCTCACACCCACTCTCTCTGCATTCATGCAGGCACTCACTCCCACACACACACCCTGGGTACCCACATGCATACGCCTTTCCCCACTCACACCCACACAGGCACTGTGCTCACACCCACGTGCTCGCTCACGCGCTGTGGTGTGGGCCCTGCCCGCGAGTACCCTTCGCAGCCTCAGGCTGGGTCTGGCCGTCTTCTCTCCACAGCAGCCGTTCACGGCCTCCTGCCTTTGGTACCAGCCTGGGGTCTGTTTCCTCACGTATTACCTGGGAGGGGGTTTCCTCTCCACTGGCACAGGCGGCAGGCTGGACATTCAGCCCGGGGCCTGGTGAACCCCAGCCATGTGTGATCCTACCCCATGACGAAGGGGACCTGCCAACATGCTTGTCTCTCCTCTTCTGGCTGCACCTCAAGGCTTGTAGGATCTTGGTTCCCAGACCAGGGATTGAACTCGTGCCCTCAACAGTAAAATCGCTGAGTCCTAACCACTAGACCACCAGGAAAACCATCGCCTGCCACCATGTCTCCTGATGAGGACGTGCGGTTGGCTTTGCAGGGCCTGTTCCCTAGCACATGACGGCTCCTCCCAGCTGCCAGATGACCCTGGGGCTCCTTCAGAGGTGCCTTCGTCTCTTCCTCCTCCCTCAATAGACATCCATGTGTCCAAGGTGAAGCCTGTCTTTTGGGATCTCAGTCCAGCAGCATGCTGAGAGTGAGAACCCAGAACTCAGACAGGAGGCAGGGCTCCAGGGCCTGCAGGGTGGAAGTGGGCATTGCAGTCACCTAACAGCCCGCTGACCTTGGGCAGCCTGCCCCAAGGATTGGTGGAGATCTGACCACATGTCATCAGTGGTCACCAGCCCTGTGGTCATCAGGGCTGAGAGCAGCTGGTGGAATGGCCTGATGACCAGGAGGAGCTGGCCTCCCCCAAACCCCACTGTGTTTCTGGGAGGGACCATGACCCCAGGGATCACCTGCATGCCATCCATGTGACCTTGGAGGGCAGACAGCATTGTCCCTTTAGGGCAGGAGCCACAGGAACTGTTCTGCTTTCTAGCAAGCCTTGTGGAGACCAGGGGTGCTCCTCATGGCTGCCCCCTCCAAAGAATTCTCTGGATCATGTGAGCCCTGAGTAGCTTGGCCATGAGGGGAGGGACATCCTGGTGTAGGCAGCACCTCCGGGACAGTTAGTCAGCAGGTCCTGAGGGCAGGGACAGGCCTTCCTGCATGTGGCCACAGTGCGTGGTCAGCGCCTGTTTAGCAAATACTTGCCAGTGAAATGAATGCAGCCCACACTGCCTGTTCCAGACCCACTCTCTGCAGGGGAGGAAGTGAACCGTTTGTCCAGGGAGGTCCTTTGTGCTGACTTGATGGGTGTGGGCGGTGGCCCTGAGGGTCATTGGAGGCAGTTGTTGTGTGTGCCCCAGCCTGGAGCTTCTATACCACGGCATTGAATTGGGGTGCTGGGTGTTTGGGCCCTGATGACCATAGACGTGTCTTGGGCCATGGGGTCCTTCCCTCCACAGTTGCCCCGCTTTCCACACCATGTTCCAGGACACACGGGCTGCTCGTTGAGGCTGCCGCCTCTGCCTGGGCCTGAGGTAGGTGGGCCAGTGGTAGTTGGCGCCTGCAAGTGAGAGGAGATGTCATTGCTCGTGGGATCACAGGCAGGGTTGAAACCTGCAAAAGTAGGGCCTCTCATCTGACCTCTACCGTGAACCTCGGCTCCAATGCAGACACCCGCAAGCCCCCAGAGACACCAAGCAACTGTGCGCCCTTGCTGTTCTAGAATTTCCCGTCTCTCCGGGTGGCATCACCTGGAGAAGCACCCCTCCCCCTGCCCCCAGCGCACCCCTGCCCACCTGCCGGTCCCCAGGCCACACAGGGGACGTTCTCTTCCAGATGGCCGAAGTCCACAGGCAGATTCAGAATCAGCTGGAAGAAATGGTGAGTCGCAGCCTCCCAGGGAGGCCCGGGGAGGGAGGGGCAGCTGCAGGTGGGCCGGCGCTGCTGGAGGGGAGGGGAGGAGGTGAGCGTGTGCTTCGCCGCATGTCCCCTAGGGAGAGCTGTGCCGCCCTGGGTTGCACTCGGGTCTGGGGCATACCCAGGGCCCAAGACAGAAGTCACATATGAAGGAGGTGACCATTGTGGGGCCTAGGGGTATACAGAAGGAGCTGAGAGAGCAGGGCACAGGCCAGATGGGGTCTTACACTCAGCTGGCCACGAAGGCCAGGCTCCAGTTCAGCACTCTCTCCCAGGGCCCCTGTTTCCACGGGGCCACCAGGGTCATTGGCTCACGGGTCAGACAGGCTCCTCTCTCCCGTGGGGGTACCCAGCGTCCTGGGCACCCTTGTCGTGGTGACCGGCCCCCTCTCCTAGGCGGCTCCCTCCCTCGGGGCGTACATCAGAGCTGACCTCTGTTTTCTCTCCATACCAGCTGAAGTCATTTCACAACGAGCTGCTCACACAGCTGGAGCAGAAGGTGGAGCTGGACTCCAGGTACCTGAGTGTAAGTAGCCCACCCGTACCTGCTGGCCCGCCTGCCCTGCTCGGGCTCTGTGTGAACACTTCCCTCGGTCCAGGGGTTTCCAGCTTCCTGTGAGCTCTGCGTCCTGTGGTTTCCCGCAGCTCCTCTGACATTTCGTGCCCCTGTGAGACCAAACGTTGACCCTGTGGGTGGACTCCTGCATCGGATGCCCCACGCGCGCTGGTCTTCCGCCTCTGCCTCTCAGCTGCTTTTAGTAAAAACGGTGATGTGCAGTGGCCATCGTGTGGAGCCTGCACGAACTCTTCTGACCTGCTGTCCTGAGTTTCTTTGTCCCGTCCCCTCCCCCAGGCCGACCAGAAGGGCGAGGGGCCGGACTTCGGTGTTCATTACACGAATTCACACCCTTCCCGCCCTGGGGTGGAAGAGGGAAGCCCAGCTGGCAGTCCCAGCCCTGATCTTTATCTCCAGGGCGCGCAAAGCTGAGGCCTCAGGTTTGCAGCTGCGCAAGTCCTGCCATCCACGGGCTTGGGCCGCTGTGGCCCTGTGGAGAGCGGGAGGGGCACGCTGGCTCACTGCCCACATTGTTTTGGCCTTCGTTTCTCAGGCTGCACTGAAGAAATACCAGACGGAGCAGAGGAGCAAAGGTGACGCGCTGGACAAGTGCCAAGCTGAGCTGAAGAAACTCCGCAAAAAGAGCCAAGGGAGCAAAAACCCACAGAAATACTCAGACAAGGAGCTGCAGGTAGGACTCGGCTGCGCATGCCAGGCGCTCTGCCTGCAGGGACACGCCGGAGGGTCGGGCCCCTGTGACGGTGTCAGGACTCTCGGTCCTTTCAGAGAGCAGTGAGGGCAGGCCCTCCTGATGGATCAGACCCAGGCTCCACTCTCCTGGGGGATTTCCAGTGGGGGTGCCCCACGTCCCAGAGCTGGCAGCCCCGTCCTGCAGCCTTGGTGGGTGCCATGGCTCTCCGCCAAAGGAGCAGAACCCACAGGGAACCTTCCTGCCTCAGAGAGAGACCTCAGACTGCTACTCTGATTCGCTACTCACGAATGCTCACGCCCAGCGTGGGCTCAGAGCCTCCCCCAGGCAGACACTGGCCTGTTCAGCATCTCGGGGGCCCTGCGGTGTGAGGCAGATGGCGCTTGCAGGACACGGGAGACACAGCCCTGGTTGCAAGCATTGTGTGCTGGGGTGGGGGCAAGGAATTAGGACAGCGTGGCCTGTAACAGTCATGGCCCCAATACACCTGACTCACCAGAACCCCGCCGCCAGTTGACATAGATCGGGCCCAGACGCTGCTCTCCAAGGTCGTGTGTCCGAGGAGGAGAAACAGGACAGCCACTCCCCCAACCTGGTCAGCAGTGGAAGCTCTCCTGGGCACATGGGGTGACCGCTGGGCTGGACCCTCCACTCCTAAAGCCCTGCTCTTCCTGCTGGTCATCAGGGCAGCAAGTCTGGGGGCACCACATACACCATCGGGGCCTCCCTGCATGGCATGCCCCATGGTGCCAACACCACTGCCCTCGAGCACCTCTGGAGCCCTCCGGGGCCATGAGGCTGCTCCTGGCCACTTGAGTAAGGTGTGCACAAGCAGGCCCCCTGCTCCCCCGGAGCAGCCCAGCCTCTGCACCCTCTGTGCCTGGGGCTCCTGGTGGAGAGGATGGGCAGGGGGCGACAGCTGAGTACCGCAACCCACCATGCGGGAAGCAGCCACACCTGCAGAGGAGCGGGCTTCTGCAGCCCCTTCCTCACGAGTTTCTCACAGAGTTGCAGTAATAACCCAGCTCCAGCCTCTCTGTAGCATCTTTCACTTTCCCAGCCCACCCCCACCCCTCTTCTCTACCTGCGCCTTAGCCTCCTGAGGGTGGTGTTGCAGTGTTAATGGCCTCGGTTATTGCAGTCAGAGGCGAGGTAGGGCTATGTTCTGCCCTGTCCCTCCCGGCGTCCAGCACAGGCTGCTCACGTGGTGACAGACAGTACGTGACATTCCAGTTATCTTCTAAGGGCGGGAAGCAGAGCGGCAATCCGATGAGTGTTTCTTGTTCCCTGGTGATGCTGAACCTGAGAGGCCAGGCTGGAGGTCGTCAGAGTCCCTCACCCTGTGTCTGTGCGGCAGGGGGCAGGCGCTTGGTGTGCTCTGAGCCGGTGGAAGGCACACCAGCCGCCCGTCCTGTGGACAGCTCTGGTCTGCCTCGTGGCCTGTGGGGATGCCCAGCCCACCCGAGCATCTGGGGCTGTTCTTTCTGATTCTTGGAAGTTTTGCAGACCTGGCCCAGGAGCCAGGCGCTGATGTCTGCTTTGAGGTGCAGCTGCTGGGGGCTGGACAGGCCCTGGGCCCTTCTGGTGTGACAGCCCTCCCCTCCCCACCGTTTCCCTGGGAAGAGTGCCTGGCTGGCAGGGCAGGCGTGCTCAGTTGGCCTGGCCCTTTGCCTTGGTCAAGGTCCTGGGAGTCACAGGAAGTGGCTTGTTAAAGACTTACTGAGGGAGAGCAGGACTCTGCTCTCCCCGTCTCTGTTTCTTAGAATGCCCCTCCACTCGCGGTGCTCCCACACAGCCCACCCAGTAGCAGATGAGCCGTGGGGGCAGCTCCGTCCATCTAGACTGTAGTTCACAGCCCTGCCTGGAGAGCCCAGCCTCACCTGGACCGCAGTAGACCCAGCCGCTAGACGTGCTCGCTGCAAACGGGTGTACTCGTGTGCTATCACCGAGTGGAGGGGGATTCCGGACTGTGGACCCATGGGGAGGTGGGCAAGGGCCCCAGGCACTGGCGACCCCTGCTCCCTCGGAGCCTCTGTGTGTCCCTCTGGGGACCTTCACTGGGGTCTGGGCCGTGTGTGGCCAGTGGGCAGTATGTGCAGGTAGGGGTGATGCCGAGCCCTGTGGCTGGCACAGGGGCCCCACCTCGGCATCCCCCACAGCCTGGGCTGACCTGAGCTGTGACACCCCTTGGCAGAGGAGATGGGACACCCAGACTGACGGAGCCCTGTGGCTCTGGTGTCCAGCTGTGGGTGTGCGCCCAGGGCTCCCGAGACAGGTGGGCTTGCCTGGGGCAATCCCTGGGGTCACCTGTGAGCCTTCTCGAGCCCCTGGCCCACGTGTTCCGCTTCTGACTAGAGCTCAGTGTGGACAGGACACTCACCACGGAGGGTAGAGAGGCTTCTGGGCACCTGCCAGGCACAGGTCGACCCTTGGAGCAGCCACACGCCTCCCCAAGGCGCCTCTGCTGCCGAGCAGCCCGTCTGCGCTGAGCACTGAGGTGGGCCTGTGCCCGCGGGTCACTCTCCACGGGTGGTGCCAGGGGAGACTGACCGCCAGTCAGTCTGTGATGGGTTCCCATGACGGGGACTGGGTCAGAGCCGGCCAGCTTCAGGAACTGCTGGTAATTGAGGCTGTGTTTTGGGATTTCCATGAAGAGAACTGATTTTAGGTCAGGAATTAGGCACTTAAAGGCATTTGGGGCGCAAACTAGGACGCAGGCTTCTTTCTAGAAGTAGGGAGTGCCCCAAGTGCTGACCACATGGCGAGGTCACGCTCCACACCTCTGGTCACCGCTGTGCTCACAGGCGCAGAAGTGCCACAGGGCGCGGTCGTGGAGGATGCACCGCGTGTCTGACAGTGTGTGGTCACAGGCCTCGTCTGGCGCCGTCTCTGGCCCGGGGACCTCCTCCCCAGGCATGGGTGCAGAGCTGTATTGTAGCCTGAGTGCCAGGTTCTCCAAGCTTCGAGGTGATTCTGAGGGGCAGCTGGCCCCCCGGCTGGCCGGCGGTCTCCGGGGCTTCTGACAGAAGGGTCTGGGCCGGGGTGTGGCTGCACCATGAGCCGTCCCAGGTGGATGGGAAGGTGGAGCTGGCCAGACTCGGG
>SJXQ01004285.1:82965-93495 GCA_006408695.1 Aepyceros melampus | reverse complement strand
GTCTTCGGGAGCTGTGGGCGGTGGGGAGCCGTCCCATCGGAAGCTGGAGTCGGGTGGTCCCTCTCCCAGGCCTGCTCGGTTGGAGCCTGGCTGGAGACCACAGTGTCTCCACTCCGAGACAGTGAGCGGGGCCTGGGGCGCCTGGTCTCTGACCCTCACCCCGCTGTGCCCTCCCCAGTCTGCTCTGTAGGGCAGGGCCCTCAGTGCAGGATGCCCTGACCCTTGGCAGCAGCTGGGGGTCCCCGGATCTCACCCGATGGGGAAAACGGCCCCTCCCAGAGCTGCCTTCGTGCTCCCCTTGTGGGTGGGTGGCAGCCAGGACTGGCCCTGTGCCCAGGCTGGAGCCAGAGTTGGAGCCTGGCTGGAGACCACAGTGTCTCCACTCCGAGACAGTGAGCGGGGCCTGGGGCGCCTGGTCTCTGACCCTCACCCCGCTGTGCCCTCCCCAGTCTGCTCTGTAGGGCAGGGCCCTCAGTGCAGGATGCCCTGACCCTTGGCAGCAGCTGGGGGTCCCCGGATCTCACCCGATGGGGAAAACGGCCCCTCCCAGAGCTGCCTTCGTGCTCCCCTTGTGGGTGGGTGGCAGCCAGGACTGGCCCTGTGCCCAGGCTGGAGCCAGGGACCCACTGCAGCCACTCTTGGGCCTCTCATCCTCTCCTGGGGAGGCCCTGGGCTGCCCACCGCTGCCGCGTGACCCCTTGGCCTGGTTGCTTTGCGGCCCGGCTCTTTCCTGGCGTCCAGGCGTCTCTTCTTGGCCAGGAGCGGGGCTCGTCTGCCCCCGTGCCACGACCTGGGCTGCGCCCTGGCCCTGGGGGTCTCCTGCCCCACTCCCTAGGGCCAGGCGGCTGGCCGCGGGGAGGCGTGTGGCCCGGCAGCGTCCTGTGCAGGGCCTCTCATCCTCTCCTGGGGAGGCCCTGGGCTGCCCACCGCTGCCGCGTGACCCCTTGGCCTGGTTGCTTTGCGGCCCGGCTCTTTCCTGGCGTCCAGGCGTCTCTTCTTGGCCAGGAGCGGGGCTCGTCTGCCCCCGTGCCACGACCTGGGCTGCGCCCTGGCCCTGGGGGTCTCCTGCCCCACTCCCTAGGGCCAGGCGGCTGGCCGCGGGGAGGCGTGTGGCCCGGCAGCGTCCTGTGCTTTGTTTCACAGTGGCAGCGGCACGCTGGTGTCCACAGTGTGAGGACGCTAACCGGGCAGCTGCTCAGAAGAGCTCCCGCCGCCCCCCCTGCCCCCCGGTCTGTCTGGTCTCCATCGGTCTCCTCCTCCGCTCTCGTTGATGTCTTCCTGGGTCGTTTTTCTTTCCCACTTGCCCCCTCCCCGCCTTTTGTTGGTGACCCCAGACTCTGATCCCCCAGGGTCCATGGTGCTGCCCCATATCCGCTCCCCGTGTTTACACACCCGCCCCTGCGCGTCCCGCCAGGCGGGTCGTCCTCGCCGCAGCCCCCCTTCCACCGCCGTGCTCATGACGCGCTGTCCCTCTTTGAAGGCTCACCATGAGCCAGGTCTAAAGTTTGAAGGAAAAGAAAAATTCAAAAAAGCCAAAAAAAAAAAAAAACCACAACAAAAAGATGAAAAACAGGAAAAGGACTTTTTCTTTTTTTCCTGAAAAACAAAAACAGACATGCATGGACTCCGGTGTACGTACTGCTGTCTCGCATCCGACCCCCCAGCGCATACTGGCACCTGTGTCGGGAGAGGGGGTGCTGGGGGCTCCGAGAGGCTCTGGACCCCGGGGGCACCCCTCCAGGCTGCACCCGGAGAGGGGCTGGGGCCGAGCCGGGGGGCCTCCTGAGGAAGCTGGCCGCTCCTGTGAGGGAGGCCCCGGCCCCACATGCCTGCCTGCCAGGCCGGGCCCCTGACAGCTCCCTGGTCCCAATGCCACTGAATGATGTGCAGACCAGAGCGCGGTGCCAGCCTCGGGCACCATGGCCGCGACCACACAGGGCGCTGGCAGGGAGGGGGCCCGGCCGCACTCGGACATTCCAAAGACCTCCAGAGACCACCCCCGCCCCTACGTGTTCTGGAAATCGTTTCTCTAACCAGCCTGTGACGGAGCGAGGGCGGTTCCGGGCACCCCGCCGCATCCTCCCTAGATGCTCTCGACTCTGTGTGTCTCGGTGGCTTCAGAAGCAGACACGCTGGACTGAGTGGCTACCGATTTTGCCTCTTCACACCTTGAATCTGGGTAGTGAGCAAGGGCACAGCTGCTCTGCCCTTCCCACTGCGGGAGCCCCCGTGAAGCTGTGGATGCTCCTTTTTCTGATGTGGTTTAGCCGAACCTTCCTGCCCCTTCCCGTGGGCTAGGACGTGCCTGGTAGCGTGTGAGAGAGAAGCAGCTCAAGACGCAGAAGACCCTGTTTTATAATTTAAGGAGAAAACAAAGCCAGAACACGGACCTTTGTGTAAAAAAAAAAAAAAGGAACCTTCTATGTTGGTGTTCTAATTTTGCTAAAAGATCTCAAATCCAGGGGATTCCATGCTCAATGGATGAATGTAGACACAAAACCGCAAAACTTGTATGAAGATGTAAAGTGCTGAAAATATTTTTCCTGTTTCCTTTCCCTTTTTTTTTTTTAAATCTGAATTGTGCCCTGTACTGCAGTTGTTTGAATAAAAGTTTTATTTATTGCATCTAGTTGAGTGTGGCGCCTCCTTCCAGCCCCACTGCGTGCTTCTGGGCCTTGTGCAAGCCTGGCCACCTTGCCGACAGAATAGCCAAGACGCAGATCGCCTCGGCCCACATGGCTCTCCCTGGGCGCAGTGGGGGAGGCCCCCCCCAGGCGAGAGCTGCGGGGGCCTGACCCCGGGTCACCCTCCTGGGGCTGGACGACCAGCTCCGCCCTGCGTTCGGTGGTCCTGGCTCCAGGCAGCGTGCCTAACTGCCAGGAGCCCCCATCCTCCATCCAGCTTGCGTCTCCTCGGGGTCCTCAGCCCTCACTCCCACCCCCTCTACCCGCACCAACCAAGCCTTGTGTTTCCTTGCAGTGCCGATGTGGAAGTGGCCAGATTTTGAGCAGCCCCTGACTAGAGTTAGTAAGTTGCCCTGGTTTTCCTGTGCTGGTCAGCCTGTGTTCCCAGCAGCTCCGGAGACCCTCTGACCTGGGCCCGAGCGGGGTGCGGGGTCTGCTGAGCCTGCCTCTGCTCTCGGCTCCAGCCTGCGCTTCCCTTGGACCTGTCCATGGACTCTCGGGGTTCCTCTCTCTGGAAGCTGGCGGGTCTGGCCTGCCCCTCTGTCTGGGTTCCCTGTGCCTCTGCCGGGTGCTTTGGCCACAATCAGGGTGGAACCTGGTGATCAGCTGCCAGGCTGGCTTTGGGCTCCTTAGGCTGAGTGCCCTTCAGACCAGTCTCTGGGCGTGGATCTGAACCTGGCCAGCTGGCTCCTGGGCTGGTGAGTATCAAAGCCCCTCCAGGGCTAGGGAGACCAGGACGGGTCTGGGGACTGGCATGGCTGTGGAGAGAGCCACAGGCATGCGGGGGGAGCAGGCACACGCCTCTGCCCGGCAGGCGGTGGCTCTGCTGCCCGTTGTGCCCATGCTCACCTCCCCTCTGCCCCAAAGTGGCCGAGGGGCTATGTCAGGCTTTCCAGCTTCAGCCCCAGTGGCCGCCTCCAGCTCCCACCTGGTGATGGTCTTTTCCCTGGCGCCTCTGGAAAGCAAGCACTGGCAGCTGGGTGGGGAGAACCCACCGCTCTGGGCACCTGTGCCTGGGTCAGGGCAGCGCTGCTCCCCTCGTCCCACCCCAGCCCCGCTCCCTGGGAAGACTGCCGCGTGAAGCTGACACATGGCCCTTTACCGAGATGGTGGTCCCTTCACCCCCTTGGGCGTCACCGTGATGCTGACCTCCCTATGGGCAGCCGGGCCACTCCAGCAAGGCCTGGACCCCTCCCTCTTCTTTGCTACCTTTGTTGGGTTTTGTTTTGGGTTTGGTTTTGGCCACACTGCGTGGCTTGTGAGATCTTGGTTCCCCAACCAGAGATCAAACCCAGGCGCCTGGCAGTGGAAGTGCAGAGTCCTAACTACTGAACCAGCAGGGTTATAAGTTGTTTGGTGTTTATTGATGTTGCTGCCTTTCTCTTGACCTGCAGTGTGATTCCTGGATTCCTGCAGTGTGATTCTCTGGAGACAAGTGCTCCTCAGATTGTGGTGTGGGGGCAATTAGTTTGATGCTGGCTTAGCGTGAATGACCTGGCCATCCTTCTCCTCTGCCTCTGTCCCTCCCTTTACGAGATGCTCTGAGACACCTGCGTCTCCTGCCCTCAGCCGAGCAACCCCCACCTCTGCTGCCCTTGTGGTCCCTCTGAGTTATCAGGGCCCAGTGGATCTCATCCCCTGGAGGTATTGGAAGTGGGTGAGGGCCCAGGGAGGCTGGCATGGCCCCTGCCTGGAACAGAGCCCAGGGGCACGGTGGGCTGGGGAGTACACTGCACGGCGGCCGCAGCCTGTCCTCGGATGGTTCTCCCGGGGCAGGGGTGTCACAAGGTGCCTCTGGTTGGATGCGGGACCTCGCTCTGCTTTGCCCAAGCTCACAGCTCTGGGGAAGAGACCAAATCAATTCCAGAAGGGCCGACGTTCTGAAGTTGTGGAAGACACGTTGTGAGAAGAAAAGTCTGGGCCCAAGTTGAAATATGTGCTGTAACTGCCCTGCGTGCCTTCTCTGCTCTGGAGTCGCTCCAGGATACAAGCCGCACTTCGTGCTGCCCAGGTGTTCTCAGAACCACCCCCTTTCTCATTCAAGAAGTGGATTCAGAAGATGACCGAAGGTGACTCCCCGAATCCTCGGTGATGAACGTCTTCGGGAGGCTGGACCCAAATGCTGCTCGGCTGCAAGGGTCCCACCCTGTCAGGCCAGGGGGTCTACAGAGGACTGGGAAGAGGGGACACAGGGCCGGGGGCCTGGCTCACTCCTGCCTTCACCACACCCACGACTTCAGGCCTGCCTCCATCTAAGACGGCAAATGGATTCTGTGTAAAAGCTGCCGCTGTCCCCATGTCCCTGCTCAGGAGGGGGACAGCCCAGCCTCTGGTCCTCTGCCAGAGTGCCTCATGGCCCTCCCTGGAGGAGGAGCCAGCATCCTGACAGCTCTGACCCTCGCACACTCCGACATCTCCCATTTGGGTTAAGAAGTGCTTGTTCCATGTCTGGGTGGTCTGCTGTTGACTGGCCCCAGCATCTGCTCCCAGCCGTGACAAATGTTTGCAGGACAGGAGGATCGACAGTGGCTTCAGTCCAAATCTTGCCCTGTTTTGTCATCCTATCATTGACGCCAGCCACCCACCCTGGGTCACTAAAGTGTCCTCGGAGTGGCTAATAAGCTTGTTCTTTCACAGAATGTTCCAGAAGGTAGTGGGCACCCATGAGGGCCTCGCCCTTTCCTCTGGTGCTAAAGGTTAAGGGTGTCCCACCCCAGAGTCTCTGCCAGGGTTTGCAGAGAGAGTTGCTCCAGAGCCTGGAGCAATTGCAGCCGCCGCCTGCTTCCTCTGAGCCTGCAGGGTGTACACAGCACATGCTTCCATGGTCACACTGTTTTGGGAGAGGAAATACAGACCGTGTGGCTGAGAGCTGGGCAGCCCCTTGGGGAAGATCTTCCTGGTGCAGGTGACAATGTGGGTTTGCCACCAGTCCTTCCTTTTTTTAAATTGAGGTGTAGCTGATTTACAGTGCTGTGTTAATTTCTGTCATCCAGCAAAGTGATTCATTTATATAACATACATATACATTTTAAAATTATTTTTTGATAGTTTATCGTAGGATACTTAATGTAATTGCCTGCACTACTGTAGGACCTTGTTTATCCATTCTATAAATAATAATTTGCATCTGTTAATCCCAAACTCCAGACCCATCCCTCCTCCCCCTTGGCAACCACTCCTCTGTTCTCTGTGTGTTTCTCTTTTGTAGGTAAGTTCATTTGTATCATTTTTTAGATTCTACATATAAGTAGTATCATTTGATGTCTTTCTGATTTACTTAGTATAATTTCTAGGTCCATTCATGTTGCTGCAAAATAGCATTATTCTGTTCTTTTTATGGCTGAGTAATATTCCATTGTATATATAATCATTTTTGCTTCATTCATCTGTTGGGTTTTTCTGTGTCTTGGCTATTGTGGATAGCACTGCTGTGAACATAGGGGTGTGTTTATCTTCTTGAATTCCCGTTTCCTTGGGATCGATGCCCAGGGGTAGGATTGCTGGGTCACAGGGCAACTCTCCGTACTGTTTCCCATAGTGTCTGCACCAATTTCCCACCAACAGTGTAGGAGAGGTCCCTTTTCTCCACACGCACTCTACCATTTATTTGTAGACTTATTAATGATGGTCGTTCTGATCAGTGTGAGGCTGATACCTCAGTGTAGTTTTGATTTGCAATTCTGTAATAGTGATGTTGAGCATCTTTGCTTGTGTCTCTTGGCCATCTGTATGTCTTCTTTGGACAAAGTCTAGTTAAGTCTTATATCCATTTATTGGTTGGGCTGCTTTTTTGTTGTTGAGGTATATGAGCTGCTAGTATATTTTGGAAATTAAGCCCTTGTCAGTCACATCATTTGCCGATGTTTTCTCCCAGTCTGCAGGTTGTCTGTTTATGGTTTCCTTGGTGTCAAAGTTGGTAAGTTTGATTAGGTCGCATTGGTTTGTTTCTGTTGCCTTGGGAGACTAAGAAAACACTGGTATGATTTATGTCCAAGAATATTTTGCCTATGTTTTCTCCTAGGAGTTTTATGGTGTCATGTCTTACATTTAAGTCTTTAAACCATTTTGAGTTTTGTTTTTGCATAAGGTGTGAGGGTGCATTCTAACTTTGTTACTTTACACAAGGCTGGTCACCGACCCTTTCTGATGAGACTGTAGGTGTTGGGACCCACTCGGCCAGTGCCCCGTTCTGCCCCTAACTCTGATCAGCACACGTGCCATCCTCCCTTCCCTGGGTCCCCACTTCTGCTGGGTCCCCAGCTCTGGATGGACAAACCTGCCCCACTTCTAGGCCCCCCGGGACCGCCTGCCCTGACCCTGGCTGGGGACAGCCAAGGGCGTAGAGCCCTCCTCCAGGACCAGAGTCCCATCAGGGCAGCAGCCCCCATGGCTGCCTTGCACCCTGTCCCAGGGGCCATGACCCTGGTCACAGCAGAAACGCCAGGCGGTCCCTGCCCGAAGCATATCTGCACAGACCAGAACCAAGGAGACCAGAGAGAGGCCCTGAGGGAGGGAGCCCGCGGCCCCACCAGCTGGGTGCAGATGCGCCAAGGCAGGGGTGGAACCGAGGCCGACGTGGGTGCTGCCAGCTGTCGGGCAATGTCTTGGAGACGTGGAAGCCACGCTTTGCTGCATCAGCCTCTTCTCCCTAGTTGACCTTTAAACAGCTGAGTCCAGTGTGCCTCAGCGTTTCAGAAAGTGCCAGGTCCTCAGGCACACACGAGGGTGCCCCTCCTCGTGCTCTTCCTGGGCACCTGGATGGCGTGCCTCCCAGCTCCCACGGACACCCGGCCGCGCCGAAGGCCACCCCCGCCCCAGGTAACGGCTCTGCTCGCGCTGAGCCCTCCGTGTCCTCTGTGCCCTCCGTGCTGCCCCCCGGGGCTGCCTGATGTCCTGTGTTGTCCCCGCCGGGCAGGGTCCTCTGAGCCCACTGGGAGCCGAAGAGGAGAGGCCTTCGTGAGCTCGAGGCCGGACGCCGGCCCCACCCTGCACTCCTCTCGTTCTGTCTCAGCCCCTTGTCTGGCGCATCTGTCTGTCCGTCAGCCACCGTCTCGCCACCCGGGGTGAAACGGCTCCTCTCTGAGGAGACGCTCAGCCCCTCTGCAGGGGCTGTGGGTGTCCACCCCTGCCAGCCCCTTCGCCACGACTGTGCCCGCACCTCGTCTGTCGTGTGGGTGTGGGACCGGCCACGCTAAGCCCCCGGGACGCATGGGCCGGGCTTGTGCGCTCTGCTGAGCTGTCTCTGTGTGTCGATGGCCGTGTCCTTGCAGACGGGCCCAGCTGCTGCTCAGGCGGGTCGGGGGGACACTGGGCCTTGGGGGGGTTCTGCACGCTGAGCTCGGATGCAGCTCATGGGGGGCTGTCTCGGGCTGCAGAAAGAGGACTGGGGTGCATGTGGAAGGAGCAGAGGGCCCCCCACGCTGACCCGCCCTGCCCTGGGAGGGCCTGTGGTTCGAGGCAGGACAGGTTTGGGAGCAGAAGGTGGTGCGCTGGGGCTCAGCTGGCCTTGCAGGCGGGGCCTCCACCACCCCCAGCTCTGAGCTGGGAGGCTGACCGGGGGCTGGAGGGGGGGTTGATGCTGTCCACAGCCGTAGGGCAGCATGCAGCGCCTCTCCTGAAAACCACTGAAATGGCTCTTCTCTCTTCTCCTCAGGAACCCCTTCGCCAGTGTCCAGCTAAAGCCGACAGTGACCAACGACAGGTCTGCCCCGCTCCTCAGCTGACCGCCGCGTCTGCACAGGGCCCCCTTCCCCGCCCTGCCCTGCAACCTGTTTTGTTACAATCGGCTTGTCCCTGTTAGAGAATTCCCTCCTTCCAAACCCTTCTGCCCCGACCTCAGTCTGGCCTGGGCTGGACCCTGGCTCTTCCCACGGGGTCAGGAGGTGGCACCTGGGCCGTGGTTGAGGAGAATGAGGGGGGCTGGCTTCGGGCCCTGGGGCCAACCTTTCGGGTCAGGCATGTCTGTTATGTGGGCCAGGGAGCCTCCAGGGTGCCCGAAGGCCATCCTGTCGGCTTGTAGCTGAAGGGGAGCCCGTTTAGTCAGTCATGAGGCCACTCACCTGTGCGTGCCTGCAGGCAGGACACAAGGGTGCATGGAGGGGTGGGCCTGTCCCTTTGTCTCAGAAGACGGATTTACTAAGAACACGCACCTCCTGGCAGACTCTTGCCTGGGGCTCTGCTGGGTCTCCCTGTGCCCACTGGCAGTTTAGGGGGCTTTTCCCTGCCCGTACCCGAACTCCCACCCAGAAATGGCTGCAGGGGCCCACCTCTCCTCTGTGGCCCCAAGGAGGGGGATCAGTACTGTGGCCTGGGTCCCCAAGCTGTGTGCCATTGAGGCAGTCCTGGCCCAGGACGCCTGGGTGGGCCTCCCCCATTGATGTCCTGGCTGCTTCTCTATTTCAGCTGAAATACAAGATTTTAGAAACTTTTCTGGGTCTGTGGTATTTGACATTTGAGGCTGAAATACAGCCAAGCTAACCACGCTGGTGACAGCAGTCCTTATGTCAGGAGATGTCCCAGGCAGTGCTCGCTCACCTCCCAGACCCTCCAAGGAGGTGCTTAGGAGCCCTGCACCACCTTCAGCCTGCCCACACCCCAGAACACAAAGCCGGGATGGAGGGGGAGCTCCGGAGGTCTCTCACCTGGCGGAAGCTGAAGGCGGGCCAGGTGGAGCGAGGCAAGGTCCTAGACAGATGGTCAAGGTGGGGTGCACAGGTGCCCCACCTCCTCACACCCCACCTTGCTCCCGGCTCACCACCCCTCCCCCCACCGCCCCATGCTGAGGGAAAGGCAGGGGGAAGCGCTTCCCAGAGGGTACCCCCCGCTCAGCCTTACCTAGGCAGGGCCAGCTTACCAGGCAGGAAGCAAGGGCTGCAGGCGTCAGTGCCCCCACCCTGCTCTGGGAAGACACCCCAAACCGGGCACACTGGAGGCCCAAGGTCACTGTCTCCCGCACCAAGGTGTGCCAGGGACAGCGGGGTAAAGAGAGTGGCCTCCCTCCTGCACTCACCCAGTGGTCACAAGGGACCACAGGAACCACCCCCACCCCCAGCCCAGCCCAGCCCAGGCCCTGTCCTGCTCAGGGCTTCATCTGCAGACTCCAAAAGAACACACACGCTTAGCATGAAGGCTTTTTCCTTAGCTTTGATTTCTCTTATAAAACAGACAAAAAAGGAACAAGATCATTGTACCAGCATCCTAAGCCTCAAACTAATAAACAAAAAACCCAAAACAAGTCCCCGCCCACACCCCGAAAGCAACAATAAACTTTACGTCTCTTTGGCAACAATAACTTAAAAGCGTCCCATATCCGTTGGCTCTGACAACAGCGGTTACAAAAATACGCCCTGTGCTGCCCCACCCCTTCCCACTGGCCCCACTCCTGCAGCAGGAACCTTTCCCCCGACGCTGACCATGGGTACACCCACATTGCTTTGGCAGCTGGGCAGGGCTGGGCACTACCTTGCAGAGGGGAGCCATGGGCACCTCCAGACGGGGCTGCAGCGGCAAGACTGCAACCTGAAAGCCCCCCATCTTTCAGGCTGCCCACTTCGGCCCCTTCGCAGGGCTCCAGTGGGACCCAGACAGGCGCCGGCCCAGACCCTGTAAGAAGGGAGAGCTTACGGTCTAGCTGACTCGGTGAAGGGGAAACAGCCACCAACTTGGAGCAGGGTCACCTGAGCCAAGTGACCTCTTCTTGCACTGAGCAAACCCTGAACCGGCAGAAGGGGTGAAGCAGGCAGGGAGAGGCCATCCCAGCGGGCCTGTGCCTGCCCTCTCACCTGCAGCGGGGACACAGCAGCCTGCAGTGCACCATAGGAACCATGGGCAGGGCCAAGCAGTCTGA
>SJXQ01004285.1:52029-63255 GCA_006408695.1 Aepyceros melampus | reverse complement strand
GAACAGTCAGAACCCTGCCTTCGAGACTGCAGCAGGTGACAGGAGTGGCACCCTCAGAGCTACTTTGCACGTGAGGTCATGAGGCCTGCGGGGGCTAGGAGACTGCTCTTGGTCCCCAGGGCGCTCATGCCCTGCCCTCCATGGAGAGGGGATGATCCTGGGGGGAGAAGGAGGGTTCCAACAGCCCCTGGGCAGCAGGCAGACCTGTCCCCTCCAGGGTGACCCCCGAGACCCCAAGGCTACACAGGGGGGCCACTCAACCCCTGCCTACACATAGGCTTCACTCACTCAAGCCGTGCACCCCGGCCACCCCCAGGAGGGAGCCGCCAGCACCCTCAGCACTTCCGGCTCTGGCTTCCAGAGCCCTTCTCTGTGCTCACAGGCAGGCGCCTACAGCCCAGGCCCTGCTGGCCATGAACTCATGGAACAGACCAAGGTCTGTTGTGTTAACACAGCGTGAACACACTACAGGTACTGTGTGTGCACACACATGCACACTCACACACACTCTTTCTTCCAGTCCCCTCAATAAGGCTGCTCAGGAGATACCATCATGCCCACTTTAGAGGTAAGAAAACTGAGACTTGGAGAGACTATGGACACATCCAAATGCCAACAGGAATGGTCCTTGAGGGTCCGAGTGGGCCCACTCCTGACTCCAGCTCGCTGCCCCTCCACCACCCACTAAAGACGCCTACAGGGAAGGCCTCACAGGTACCCTCAGGATGGACACCCACTAACAGCCAGGCAGACCCATGTGGGGTCTTGTTCATGGCCCACCTCTTCCCAGAGGGCAGGAGGGGTCAGCACCTCATTTCATTCTTGTGACAACCTCAGCAAGAGGGGTGACTGCCAGGAGTGCTCTCTGTGTCAAGAGCCAGGCGGACACCCAGGACTGGAAATACCAAAAGCCTGTGCTGACTGACGGCGGAAAGGGAAGGGGGCCAGGGCCACAAAGGGCACTGCAGCCCATTAGGGCTGATGCTAGGGCAGTGGTGGAGAGGAAGGGCAAAGCAGCTGCAGGCGGGGACTCGTTCCACGGAGCAGATAAGCAACACCCTGTGGCCAGCACAGGACGAAGGGCAGGAAGAGCCCGAGGCGCCCGCCGCGGGTGGAGGTGTCCGGGGTTGGACACTCGGCACGCCTACGGCACACGCGTAGGTACGGACATGTGTCTGTGCCGGCGCATCTGCACACACGTCCTTCCTTGCTTCGTCCACGGAGGGAGACTTCCAGCATGACCCCGCATCCATCCCCCAGTCCCAGGCCACGCACACAGCAGAATGATCCTGTCATCACCAGCACACCACCAGGGGGGCCCAGGAAGACAAAGGCAGCAAACGGCTTTGTTGTTTGTTTCAAGAAGGAAAAACCCATTTGAACAAACCTCAGGTCATCCAGCTCTGCAGCAGCGAGTGTCCAGCCACAGCTTTGCTCCCAGACTCTGAGCCCTTTGCCCTCCTGTGGCCACTCACCCCAGTGCGACTATTAACCCCACTCGAGCCCAGCACAGAAGGCCCACTTCCAACCAGACCCCAAGCCCAGACGCCCGCCACCCTGCCTTGGCCTGGGGACGACTACATGGTCAGCAGGAGGGCAGGCCAGCTGGGTCCTGGTTCCCGCAGAGCTCACCTGAGCTGTGACCACGGTGGCACGGGGGACCCTTGGCAGTGAGGCATCAGCTGGTGGGGTCCTTGCTGCCCACCAGGTGGCACTCTCTGGCTGTTTTATGTCCAAGGCTTCAGCAGGGAGAGCCTTCCTGAAGACACTGGGCAAGTGAGCAAGGATTGGAATGCCAGGCCCTGGATGTGGGTGCGAAGCCCAGCACACACATCACCGCGCCCACCCATTTCTGTGACCATGAGCGGCTCCAGGACTGGGGCTGGGGGCTGCAAGGCTGGGTGTCAGGCGCCAGGCTCCCTCCGGGTGGCCAGGGTAGGCCCCTGGATGTGGGAAACAAATGCCCTGCTTGGTTGGGGGGGTGGCTGACATAGTGGGGTACATGCCGCTCAGGGGTCCAAGCTTGGGCTGCTGTATCTGGGACCCACCAGCGTCCTGGCACCCGCCACAGCCAACATCCTGTGTGACAGGAGTTCCCTAAGGCGCTGCCCCGCTGGCTGGCTGTGCCTGGCCCCACACGGGGCTTCCCCAGGCCTCCATGGGTCCTGTTCACCATCACAGGACCCACCTCTGCAGCACCATCACCAGCGGTCCCATCCCTGACCCTAAACCTTACCCCCAAAGCGGAAGGCAAGGCCAGACTCTCCTGGTGCCAACAGCTGCGGCCCAGCCCCACAGACGCCATGCGTGGACAGGCGCCACCTCGGAGGGCACGGGTGAGGGCAGTGGGCTCCCAGGGCAGCTCACGGTCAGGGCCCACAGGCTAGGGTACCCAGTGCAGCTCCAGGAAGGGGGTGGCCAGGGCCAGGGGTGACGGGGGACCTGCTAGGCAGAGGAAGACCAGCTCCCTGTGAAGCCTCCCCTGTCTTCTGGGGCACTCAGCACTGTGGGGCCCAGCCCTGTGGTCCTTCCCACCAAAGATGGGCACCTGGCGTGCCTGGATACCCTCATGACCTTATACCAGTATGACGGGGCTCCGGGTTGAGGTGAGAAGAGGCCACTTGCTCACCCTCCCCAGGCTAGGCTGGGACAGCTCTGAACCAGGCAGGCAGGACAGCGGTCGGCGCAGCAGGGCTCTCTGGGCTGGAAGCCCTGCCCCTCACCAGCTGTGGGGCCCTGAGCCTCAGCTTCTCCGTCTGGAAATGGAGCCACCCGACCCCGAGTGTGCAGTAGAGTGCCCCCGCCCTCCGCCACTTCAGTCCAGCCCCAGGCCAGGGGTTGAAGGGTGGGCTGAAAGGCACGATACTGGCTGAGCAGAGGGCACACTCCTGCCCAGAGGGCCCGCCAGGATCATAAAAATAACCCACAGATGGGGCCTGCCTGGAAGCCCAGTGGTTGAGAATCGGCCTGCCAGCGCCGAGGACACGGACTCGATCCCTCACGCCACAGCGCAGCTGAGCCACTAGCACTAACGGCACGCTCGAGTCCACCGTCGCAGCTACTGAAGCCCGCGTGTCTAGAGCCCGTGCTCTGAAACAAGAGAAGCCAGCGCAATGAGAAGCCTGGGCACCGCAACGACGCAGAGCCTCCACTCACTGCAACGAGAGAAAGCCCGCAAACAGCAACGAAAACCCGGCACAGCTAAAAACTTTTTAGATTAAATTAAAAAAAAAAAAACCTGAAGACCCAGGTGAAGTTCAGACCACCGAGATCAGCTGGGAGTGGTCGGGGGTGGCCCTGCAGCCTGAGCCCTTGGTTGTACCCCATTCAATGAGCCCCCCACCCCTGCACCTGCCCACCTCCAGGCAGGAAACGTAGCCCCCACGGGCACCCAGATCCCAGAGCCCCGTCAGGCCCCACTTCCCCAATCTCCGTCCAGCTGGGATCGGGCAGGGCTCGCTCAGCACACACAGGGCAAGGCTGGTAGGACAGCAGGATGGCTGAGTGCTGGAAGGTTCTCTCGTAGGGTCCATTTCACTGTCCAGGTCTGCCCTGGGGCTATGCAGACCTCCTCCTGGCTGTGTCCAAGCCTCAGCGCCACCAAGGCAGGGCCAGGACACTCACGGGGTGTGGCCCCCATGGAGTGCGGTGAGGCTCTCACTGCTTCGACTCACGCCTGCCTCCTGAACCCTGGACCCTACCTTCCAGGGTCTCTGGGGTCCACTCACTCACCGTGTGCCCCATTCAGTCCCCGGACCCTCCTCCCCAATCCCCAGCAGCCCACGACACCGGAGCTGCTCTGCAAGCTTCCTTCATCTGAGCCACCCTGGGCAGGGGCAGGAGGCCTCAATCTGAGCTGCTTTAAGCAGGGACAGGTGACCAGAGATGCCCTTCACCGGGAGGAGACTGGGTGGTGAGTCAACCTCGAGGGCTAGGTTCCTGCCAAGCAACCGTGGGTGTCTGCACACACCCCTCCACCGTTGTAGGGCTCACTCGCATGAACCAGTCCCTTTCCCCTCCGGGGCACTTGTAGCTAAGGTCACCAGACAGGCTGCCTGTTTTCACCCAAACAAGAAGCCCTGAGAAAGCTACAAAGAAGTCTGAGAAAGCTACAGACAGGGGCCTGGGGCCCCCAGCCGGGACCCCTGCCCGCTCTGCGGGCAGAACTGGGAGCAGGGGGCCGGGACACTGGGAACAGGGTGGTGACATCACAGGGAGAAGCAGGGCTTGTGGGTGGCTGAGAGCACAGGGCAGACCCTGGGCCCAAACCCCTGGAGGGGCCACAGCAGCCTGTAGGCCTAGAAGAGGCAGGTGCTGGGCGGGGATTCTGGAAGGAAATCTCACAGGGGGCGGGGGTCTCTGGGGCCAGGGATCCCTGAGAGCAGCTGCCAGCCCACCTCCCCACCAGCAGGGGCCATGTTTCCGGGAGTAAGAGCAGCTTCTTTTTGTTGTGATTTAAGGCTATTTAATCAGATAAATTCACGTGGGAAGGGAGTGAGAGTCCAGCTCCTCCGTGTGAAACACAGGTTGTAAAAGCCGCCGTCCTGCAACACAAACGCCCGTTAACAATCACAACAAACGTGGCGTGCGTGGAGCCAGAGGCGCCTGCCCCGTCTGCCTGCCTAGGGCAGTAGGGAGGGAGCGCCCACACCCTGGCGCCTGCCCCCCCTTGGTGCCCCCTGCTGCCTCTTTGAATCCTTGCATGCCTGCTGTCTGAGCCCCCTGCACCTGCTCTGCGTCTGCCCCGTCTTCCTGCCTAGGGCAGTAGGGAGGGAGCGCCCACACCCTGGGGGGTGGCAAATGCTCACCAGCTCACCTCTGACACCCGCCAGCCCCCAACAACACCCACAGACACACCCAGTGTCCGGGCCAGAGCCACAAGCGGGCCTGAACTGCCCCATGTCCCTGGCCCCCCTTGGGCTGAGATCCTGCCTCAGCCTTGCCCTCCGGGATGGGCTACTGATAGGCGTGAACCCTGTCTCATTATCCGTTTTAAAAATAATAATTCCATCCACTGCAGAAGCACCACAGACAGGAAACTCCCTATAGACCCAGCAGGCCCATGGCTTCCATCACCCTCTGCCACTCAGACAGACCCTGCCCTCGTCACCAGCTGGAGGCCTGAGCACTGCCAGGCGCCGCCCAGCCATTTCCAAGGAAGCACCATATTCTGTAAAACTGCACAGCCATGATTAGGAATAGTGACTCACACTTACTGGGTGTCCCAACAGTCTCCCAGGGATACCTTCCCTGCCAGGAAGGGCCACTTTCCAGTTTATGATGAGCAAACGGGGTCTCAGAGAGGACCCCTCCCCAAGGCCTCCTGGGTCTGATCTCACTCCCACCACCCAGCTTCCCCCCAAGAACTACCCTTCTCTGGCCCCACCCCACCACCACTCAGCCAGGCACACATAGGGGTCTGACTACAGCCTGTTTCCGGTGACAGCCCCCCATGCAGCTGCAGCCAGGCACATCTCCCTGGGTCCAGCAATGAGCCTCCACCCCTCCTTTCCCTCCCCCATCCCCCTTTCTGCTTTTCCTGCTCTGTTTTCAAGTTCAACACATTCCTCGGAGGATTCCCCCCTCCTGCATCTTCTCTGCTGCCCCCCAGATCAGCTCAAGGTCCCGCAACTGGGGTAGGGAACCCAGGGGAGACAGGTGGGCCTGGAGACCCCCCAGGACTAGGGTCCTGTGTCCCCAGGCCCTCTTTGGCTCCTGGACATCCCACAGCCCCCCATAAAACCTGCCAGGTGTTGCCTCTGGGACAATGCCCCTGCCCTGTCCCCCAAGTGCATGACGGGAACACCTGCCACGTGACAGACCCTCCCCAGGACCAGTCCAGTCCTGCTGGGAGGGCAGGTAAGTAAGGGGCAGGAGTGGGGTCTGGGGCCCAGGACTGGGCAGGAGTCACACCCACCCTTGGCCCTCAGGGGATGCACGTGGAAGGGGAGGAAAGAGGGAGCCTGGTTTAACCTGGGGTGGAGGCTGCAGGGCCAGGATCTGGGCCTCCCTTGGGAGGATACCTAACAGAAAGCAGATCCTCCCTCGGCCCACACTGGAGGTCTCAGGGCCCTTCATCAAGGGGCTTCTGTTCTGGGGGACCTGGCCCTGCAAGTGCACAGGAGGGGTGCCCCTGAGCAGATGGCCGTCAGTGCCCCTCTGGTGAACAGCCCTCAGAGCTGGCGTTCTCTGCTCCTGGCCTTAGTCTGTCTCCAGGGAGGGCTCTGGGGGGCTGGCAGGAAGATGGGAACAGAGCATTTGTGGGGTATGGTGCCGCTCTGGAACCAGGGGCCAGGCCAGGCTTCTGGTAAAAGGAGTAACTTGTGGGAATTCCCTGGCAGTCCAGGGGTGGGGACTTGGCACTTTGTTGCTGGGGGGACCTGGGTTCCAATCCTTGGCCAGGGAACAAAGATCCCAAAGCTGCATGGCACGGTCAAAGTTTTAAAAAATAAATTAAAAAAAAAATAGTAAAAAAAAAAAAGAGTGACTTGCACTGCTCATGAGTAGGGGTAAAGTCAGCTGAGTGGAGTCCATGAGAGGACTCTGCCACGTGACCTGGGTCACCCCACCTCCCTCATCTCCTCCCAGGCGCCCGTCAACGAGATCCACAGCCTTGTAACAGACGAAGCTCTGAACAGGGGAGAGAAGCTAGAAAATGTACAGAGAGAGGCATCTTGCCTTTCTAGGTCTTAACGTGCCTAAAAGCTACAATCATTAAAACCACATGGTTCTGTAGCAGAGATGGGCCAACAGGTGAGGAACAGAATCACAGCCCAGAGCCAGGCCCAGCCCCACCCGCACAGAATACCTGGCCCCCGTGACTTGAGCGGGCCAGGGAAATCAGCTGTCTCATCTCAGACCACACTCCAGAATAACTTCAGATACGACATCAGTGAGTCAAATTATAGCATCTGAGAAAAAATAGGTAAATATCAGCCTTCTTCATGGAGAGGGATTTTTAAGCTGAAAGCAATGGAAGGCATCATGAAAGATCAACGGGTTTGGCCCCATAAAAATGTATGTTCCATAAGGGAAAGTGGCTCAGTCGTGTCTGACTCCTTGCAACCCCATGGACTATACAGCCCATGGAATTCTCCAGGCCAGAATACTGGGTAGGGAAAGGGTAGCCTTTCCCTTCGCAGGGGATCTTGCCCAACCCAGGGATCGAACGCATGTCTCCCGCAATGTGTGGGTTTTTTATCAGCTGAACTGCAAGGGAAGCCCAAGAATACTGGGGTGGGTAGCCTATCCCTTCTCTAGCAGATCTTCCCAACCCAGGAATTGAACCAGGGTCTCCTGCATTGCAGGCGGATTCTTTCCTATCAGGGAAGCCCCGTAGAGCTCCAAATTAAAGGCAAACAACAAACCGGGAAGAATGACTGACGGAAAATTTGTCAAAGACTGATGTTACTACTTTTGGGGGGAACACAATCAACAAAATATAAAACTGCTTTAAGATCTCAAAACATACACAAGCAAACCACACAGTCGGCCACAAACAAGGAAATACAGTCTGTCTAGTCCACAAGAAAACGCGCAGCCTCATCCATAATCAAAGAAATGAAATCACACCAAATATCGGCTTCCCAACCACAGGAGTTCTTAGAAGTTGGTGTCTGGCCAAAGCCCGCACACCAGGACCAGCTAGCTACCCAGACACCCTGGTGGATGTAAGTCAGAGCAGCCTTTAGAAAGCAACTTGGAGACGTGCGAGAAGGCCCTGGGAGACCTGCCAACTCCCGGGCCAAGTAATTCCCAGTCTGGGAATTCAAATGAGAGAGCAGCCCGGATGGCACACAAATCCAGAATAAAAAGAAAGGAAGGAGCACGTTACTGACGCAGGCAGGAATCACATCTCACAGAGATGTTCCTTGCAGTGGTGTTTATAAGAGTAAAAGACAGCCTGAATAGTCACAATAAAAGGAGGATTCAATAAAAACAATGGTACATCTGCAAAAGAAGCCACAGAGAGTGAATTCAAGGAAATGTTTTAAATAAACAAGGAAATAACAACTTTTTGCTAATTTTTAAAAAGGAAGGGAATTTCCCTGGTGATCCAGGGTTAAGAATCTGCCTTGCAATGCAGGGGAGGTGGGTTTGATCCCTCATCAGGGAACAAAGATCCCACATGCCTAGGGAGCAACTGAGCCCTGGAACTGAATAGAAGATCTCACATGACGTAACTAAGACCCAACGCAGCTAAATAAGTAAATAAATATTTTTTTAAGGGGAGAATACACAAGGAAACAGTTGGCCTCAAAGCAAATGCTTGTTATTTGACTATAGGGTCAAGGGTTCATGGGGTCTCCCAAATAAATATATTTCATGAGTTTTGACGTATCTCTACACCAAAATCCATCAAATCCCATACTTTAAACATGTGCAGTTTAGTCTGTTTTTATTATACCTCAGTAAAGCTGAAAACAAGATGTAGGACATAGAATTGTTTATAAATCCTAATCACAACCATGTAAAAAAAAAACAACCTGGAAGAAAATAATTTAAAATGTGAACAGTGGCTGTTGTCTTGGGTGGTAGAATTCTGGGTGGTTAATACCTTCTCGTCTGCAGTTTTCAGATTTTCTACAATAAGCATGTACTACATCTAGAATCAGATGTGTGTAATTTTATTTAATTATCACCCACGCTTATCCCCATCACTCTCATCTTTAAAGACCCCCACGGCCTCAACATACACAGACTAGAGCCCAGACCTTGTTCTGATGTCCCAGGGTCCTGGGTCTCCACAGGTCCCTTTCTGCCACCACTCCCACACTCAACCCCCACCCAGAGGAGCCTCCGTGGCTGGAGGTAAGCAAGGTTTCCCCAGGGACACAGGCGTGGAAGGTGGAGGTGGCCTTGACCAGCCAAGAGAAGGATCAGAGATTCCAGCCATCCTGAGGTCAGTGGACCCACTCGAAGTGTCTCTGTTTGTGGCCTCATCTCGAGGCCAGAGTGCAGGAAGGACAGCAGGTTGGGCTGTGTTTTGGGTCCTGGGATGGCCCCCACACCCTCTACCTTCTCAGCCACTCCCTTCACTGTTCCTGGCTGGACCCCCTCCTCCTCCTCCCCAGGTGGGCCCAGGCTGGGCCTACACCCCTTCCCTGACCCCATCAGGGCCAACACTAACCCCACCTCCTACCTTGGTCCCCAGTTTCCTCTGGGGTCCCAGACCCCAATGGCACCTGGCCCCGGCCCTTCCCTTGGGTGTCCTGGAGCATCTCAAACCAAACACAGCATAAAATCCACGTCCACCTCAAGGCAAACCCACTCCCTGGGTCCCTCCCATCCCTTCCCCAAGTGGGATACCGCAGCTGCCTCTGGTTCCCTCTTGTCCACTGCCCAAGTCCAGCCCTGCTGAGACCACTGAGTTCCAACCCACAGCCTGACCCTGCCCAAACTCCCTGGGACTCTGTGGCTTCCAGAAGATTCTTCACCCAGGACTGAAGCCATCTTCCAAAAGCATCTCCCAAGTCCTCGCCAAGCCCTCTAACTGCCCGCCTGCCCTTTGGTGGCCATCCCCCCGCTGCTCCTTCACCCTTGATGTACCCTCGGCCTGGCTCGATCTCAACATCTCTGGAAGCCTAAGACACATGCACTCAGGAACCATTTCCAGTTAGCCCCATGCCTCGGTCTTCCAGTCTGTTGGGAGGGACCCAGCCACCACTCTGAAAAATAAGTGAGCCATCTGAGCCACTAGGATGGCCATGATCTTTAAAGCAGAAAATAACCAGTGTTGGTGAGGATGTGAGAAAAGAGAGGCCCCAGCACGGCGGATGCAGGAGCCATGAGTGATTTCTACAGCTCCTCCATGGCACTGTGTGAGAACAAGCAAGTCCAGTGGGCAGGGGCTGGGGGCACTGGAGTGGCACAGGGTGGTGGAAGGCTCTGGAAATAGAGATGGAAGCTGCACAACCCATGAATGTACTGACACTGAACCATACCCTATAAAGTGGTTCACTTCACGTCATATGAATTTAGGGCTTCCCAGGTGGCACTAGTTACAAACCCACCTGCCAATGCAGGAGACTTAAGAGACACGGGTTCAAGCCTTGGGTCAGGAAGACTCCCTGGAGAAGGAAATGGCAACCCACTCCAGTATTCTTGCCTGGAGAATCCCATGGAAAGGGGAGCCTGGTGGGTTACAGTCCATAGGATCACAAAGAGTCGGACATGAACAAAGCGACTTAGCACGCAAGCATATAATGTCACATGAATTTCACCTCAATTAAAAAAGTTAATTAGCAGTCTGACACCTGTAGAGACCAAGTCAGTGGTGTGCCAACCCTGATGGCCCCCAAGGGTGGGTACCCCAACGTGCCCCTAGACAACCCACTGCTCCCCCAGAGCTCCTTTCCACCAAGCCCAGACAGTAAGCCTGGCTTCAGCAAGACGTCCATACACCCCAGTATTCCAGTGCCCCAGCCTCCCCGCCCAGGCCCAGTGATGCAAACAGGATCTTGTACAGGAAGGAGCTGTGCAACCAGGCAGGCGTCTCTGAGTTACAAGGCTTCGGCAAGCAGAAGGGAGGGGAGGAGCTCGGCCTGCCAGACCACCAGGAGCCCATCAGCTGTTCCTGGTACCCCCACCTCCTGACCCCAGCTGAGGCAAGTAGCAAGAGTCTAGGGCTTCCAGGACAGGCCAGCAGGAGGGGTGTCCATACCTCACAAGCCATCCGGAGGGTGGATCCAGCGCCAGGGGGCCCGTGGGGCAGCTTCTTGGCAAGGTTTGGCCAAGGGCCCAGACATGGAAGTTCCTCCCGAGAGGAACAGAATCCTCAGATGGGGACGCGGTGGCCCTCTGCCCAAAGGAGGAAGGGAAGCAGGTCACTGCGCTTGTGTGGAGCCTCCGAGGCATTTTCCAGGCCCACCCCATCTGTGTCCCTGCTCCTCCCTCCCCCAGATGTCTCCGGGCAGGTGGAGAAACAAAAGGACACTGGCGACTGAACTCAGAGCCCTGCCAGCTCAGACGCACTGGTCGCTGGGCCCCGGCATCCCCGCCTCCCCGGGGGCCTCCCTGGATGCAGGGGCATCTGCAGGAGGCCCGCACCCCAAGAGCTGGCACTGGATCAGGGGCAGTCATGGATGGCCCCCGGTCCCTGCTGAGAGACAATCCCCCAGGCTCACCCACCCCATCTCAGGATATGGCTCTGAGCAGGGGTGCAGCCCCCCCACCTCCACAGCAGGTGAGAGGCGCCCAAGGGGCACCTGGGTGGGGAAGCTGTGC